>JBBPBX010019681.1:8888-19627 GCA_038048925.1 Garcialebias charrua | reverse complement strand
ACTATATATATATATATATATATATATATATATATATATATACTGTATTAAGAAATGAAGGGGATAAGGACAAAACAAGAATAAGAAAAGCACTGCTTATATTTTTACAAAACACTAACATTAAAAGAAAAATACATGTACTGTCCAGTTATTTTAAGAGACCATGAGCTGCACACTCATGCTCAGTAGGTGGCGGTATGCACCTATCAGTACACAACTGTTCTTTCTGCTATTAAAATCTGAACTCTAAATCTGAACTCTAAATACTAGTACAGTAATTTTCTTTGTGGTCAACAGAAAAATACTGTGGAGATGATGTCACCATGCAGTTTGAGGATGAAGGAGCAGTGTAAGTGTGATGAAATTATATACATTCTCAATCTTAAAAATGATTTAATAATCTCTTTTTACTTATAATACTGATGAACTGTTGTTTGTTTAGGAACAATCTCCCCTGCAGTCTGTCCAGGAGGAGATTTTGCTGAGGAAGACTCACAGAACATAATGTCCATGAAGAAACAAGTGGAGAGAGGGCTGCAGATGGACAGGACATTCCACCAGACATTTTCTGTCTGATCTGAGGAGGACCCTGCTGCTGTGGAACCAACACAAGACTTATCCTTTGCTGTCAGATCTAATGTTGCATACTCATACAGTATTTGTGTTAAATATTCTCCCACATCCAGCAAACTTGTTCTCCACTGCAGGAGACACTGTGTCCACAACACACATACTAAATTCATAGTAAATTTAACAAAAAGGAAAAAGTTCATAGAGTTAAAATTCAAACAGAAGTTCAAATTATTTCATCCTGAAAGAACTCTGGCTAACTACTGTAGCTCTTTTATAACATGGAGTTAAACTCAAAGTAGTCCCCTCAGATAAATAGTGTTATTATTTTTATATGAAAGTTTCTGTTAACTTATTATTTTTATATTTGATTGTTTCTGTTCAGTGCCCTGAGATGACTTCTGTTGTGACTTGATGCTGTGAATAGCACCAATGTACCCGTAAACTGGTTGTGTGAACCAAATCTTGTAAGAAAATAAAATGTTCAACAGATTCTAACTTTGTCTTCTTATTTATCACCCCAAAAAATATGCATTTTGATGTAAGACAGGCTCAGAGAGAGCAGTTTTATTTTAAACATTTTAGTAAACACAAATTTGATGACCATGTTACATTACTGTAGAAAACGTATAACACTCGAGCTAAATGACACACAAGATTTAAACACTGTTTACATTATAGCATTACAGTAAATCTTCTGATTTTAAATCACAGCTTCCTCGACTGCTCTTACTTGGGGATTTAAAAATGTATGCTGGTGAAGATTCTCAGTCATCCAGGACATGATAAAATCAAAAAAAGGTGTTCAATACAGAAACAACTGGACTTTGTCTGCTACAAATAAAGTCCAGTTGTTTCTGTATTGAACACCTTTTTTATTTTAAAAATGTAAGTCAGTCAGAGAAAGGTAACTGGTTGAACAGAGCTGCTTCTAGCCTCCTCACTGCTATTGTATTATTACAGTATTTGGGTACCGTATTATGTGGGTTGTGCGGTGGCGACTCCACTTCTCAGAAACATCCAGGCTGGACCAGAGGATCCCCTCATCATCACCTCCTGCCATGTCCTCCTGTACAGTGGAAGAAAAATGTTTAAGGGCTGCTACAAACAGGTTCATAAAACCATCTTTGTTGGTAAATGCAAATGCTTATTGTCAATTACCATGTGACGTGTGCTGCTGACCACTTGACCAGGTCACCCTTGTAAAAGAGATCTCCATCTCAACGGACTCTACCTGGAAAAATAAAGGTGATTGATTGATATAGCAGACATCTGGTGAATATAAAAGTTTATATTGTCTGATATTTAACAGGTTTGACTTCAGCTCAACTTTTGTACACAAGCTTGAGTTAAAAACATGAACATCTGATAATCATAATATTAACACATGAACATCTGATATTCATACTATTAACACAACACATGAATATCTGATAATCATAATATTAACACATAAACAACTGACAATCATTATAATAACACACGAACATCTGATAAAATATTAATACATAAACACATGATAATCATAATATTAAAATAACTTGCTTCAAAACCGAGTAATTCTTCTTCCGGCTCTCGGCAAAGCAGGTCGCATCTTTTTTTGCTCCTCTCCTCCCTAAGTTTCCCACATCCCTGCTTTTGCATTTTTGTCTCGTCTGTAACTCTTCAGCGCTCACTCGAACCCATTTGAAATGGATTTAACTACGTGGGCTGTTTCCTCTATTGATAATTTTTTTTTCCACGAAACGAACCGGGCCAGGAGAAGCGGCTTGCCCCTTCGACACGCATGCGGTGGGATACACTATGGACTCGTGGGGCAAATGAAAGCCAATGTGTCTGACCGTTCTTTCTGTCGAAGACGTGGAAGATTTGTGGATTATTTGGATATTGGTGGCAGCTACTCTGTTTTTTGGCATTGGCAGAGCTTTCTGCTACTGGAAGCTGAGGAAGGCTGCTGCGGCGATCAACGCGCTGGCGAGACTTCCTGCTCAGCAATATTCTTTGATCCGGGCTATGACCTCAACTTCCCAGCTGTTGTACGAACTGAACCGCACGATGGGAGCAGCGGTGGACAGCCGCGGACCTGCAGTGCGTTTTGGGACTCGTTTACAGCCGTCCGGCCTCAATCAGGGCACAGATGGGGGGGATTTGTAGCTCGGAACCTCACATGATTCGGCGATTTTGGACCTGAACAGCACCTGGACTTGGAAGGTTGCAGTCAAAAGAACACTGTGGCCTGAACTGAAAATAGACAAAGCGACTATCTAATCTGGACTCTGAGCAACCTTGAAAAGAAGGTTGTCTGCAAAGCTTCTCCTAGAGTCGAAATCTGTTGAGAACTCGCTGCCCCCCCCCTCCCCAGAGGTCTCTGTGTGTGCATTCGGATGGAGCCGAGCTGAGACATCTGCAGACTGTTCTTATCTGGAATGATTACTCATGGACTAAATCTCCCTGCTTGTCATCAAAATGCAACATGTCTTATCTTTATTCGTGCTAAAGCTGGTAGAGTTTTTTGGACTTTATCATAGGGTGTCCTAAGACAAATTGTGATAGATTATTTTTTTGAATACCATGATTACCCGACTGTATGTTCCTTTTTCCATATCTGATTGTTGGTGGCACGGTTTTAGACAGCTGTGACTTTCCGTGCGCACGTCCCTCTGCGGATGGTGCGTGCACTAATTGCAAAACTTTGTACCTTGGTGCAAATATGTCAATAAAGATATATTCTATTCTATTCCTAAGTAGATTTTCAAAAGTGATGTTCTTTTGGAATAATGATCAGACAAGACTGTTCCAAGTTGCACTTGTGCATTTCCCTCTTGAGTCTGAAGAACTTTCTGATTTTAGATAATTCCTGAATGTGGCATCAGAGCATTTTTCTGCAGGACTGATTTCTTTTTAATGCGTTTTAACAAGTAGCAAAGATTCAGGTGCAACTAAATCTGCTCAAAACCCAACAATAATTGAATAATAATCTGTAAGAATAAAGCCTTTGTTAAATACATAACGTTTAGAAAACACTTTTGTAACATCTAGTTGAGAGCCATATCAGTCAGGAATAGTAATAAGCATTAGATAAAGGCTAGCATTAGCATGCTAGCTCCACAAATACCAGAATAAACAGTCAGCTGAAGGCTTTTTTGACAAACAGCTATATAAAAGTTTAGAGGCATATAAGTCAGAAATGCAAATAGACATTAGATAAAGGGCTTTCATGATTCAAAACGTACCTGCAGCCAGCCTGCTTGTCATTGCATGGCTCATTTTCCAGAAAAAAATAAAATAAATAAACAATTTTAAATAAATAAATAAACGACCGGAAACACAGCCGAGTGTGGTGCGGCCGGGATGAGGATCAGTTCCTCCAAATCCGAGGCCATGGTCTTGAGCCGGAAAAGGGTAGCATGCCCTCTCCGGGTCGGGGATGAGGTCCTGCCCCAAGTGGAGGAGTTTAAGTATCTCGGGGTCTTGTTCACGAATGAGGGAAAACTGGAGCGTGAGATCGATAGGCGGATAGGTGCAGCATCCGCAGTGAAGCGGGCGCTGTACCGGTCTGTCGTGGTGAAGAGAGAGCTGAGTCGAAAGGCAAAGCTCTCAATTTACCGATCGATCTACGTTCCCACCCTCATCTATGGTCATGAGCTTTGGGTTGTGACCGAAAGAACGAGATCTCGGATACAAGCGGCTGAAATGAGTTTTCTCCGCAGGGTGTCTGGACTCTCCCTTAGAGATAGGGTGAGAAGCTCAGTCATCCGGGAGGGACTCGGAGTAGAGCCGCTGCTTCTCCACATCGAGAGGAGCCAGTTGAGGTGGCTCGGGCATCTGGTTAGGATGCCTCCTGGACGCCTCCCTGGGGAGGTGTTCCGGGCATGTCCCACCGGGAGGAGACCCAGAGGAAGACCCAGGACACGCTGGAGGGACTATGTTTCTCGGCTGGCCTGGGAACGCCTTGGGATTCCCCCAGAGGAGCTGCTCCATGTGGCTGGGGAGAGGGAAGTCTGGGCCTCCCTACTTAGGCTGCTACCCCCGCGACCCGACCCCGGATAAGTGGACGAAAATGGATGGATGGACCTGAAACACGCTGTCGATCCGCAGCGATCTCAGTAGACGAGTCCAGGCCTCCGGTCGGCGAAAACTGCGCCCTGAAGACTCCAATAGATTTGTACAGATGGGAGATAACTGTGCATGCGCTAGCGCTAGTTATAATTAGATTCAATGGAAAAGCTGGCCGGCGGCGCCCAGCGGAGAACCGGAAGTACGTCACTATCAGAAAACGTTTTTTGAAACAAACAACTCATCATTACTCATAAAATATTTATTCTACACAACTAAAAACATATATGCATACATTTCGAAATATTTTTATTTTATTATTTCATTTTTATTAAAAAAAATTAAATCTTCAAATGGTGAAGAGCTGCAGGTTCCAGGAGGGGCGGCGCCCCTAGCGCCCTCTAGTGGCGGTCGCCGCTGCACCCACGTGCAGGCTAAAGACAGGAGACTCCCAGGTAAAATAAGTAACAAGTTTATTTTACATTTAAAAAAATGCTGACGGGGCAGCAAAAACTTACTTTCATGGAGAATGACAGAGGAGCAGAACATGTAGACTTAGGAGGACAATCCACAGACAAATGACAGGACAGGTGATTAGAATTACAGACTGGTGTGACAGGAGCTGAAACAACAAGGAGGGAAGGATGACAGAAAAAGAATCACACACTTCCTGTTTTATTTTGGAGAATCTCTTTCCTTCTCTTCTGTCACACCTGGTTTGTGTATCTGTGGTCAGCTCACCTGTTGCTTCACTCTCCTCTCATATCCGCAGCCTTTGTTATCCTTTGTGCTGGTCCATGCTACCCTTTGTGTTTGCCTCACTTAACCTTTCCTGGGTTTACTTTGTTGTATAACCTCTTCTGTGCTGTCTTTGCAAGAACTTTCAGTTTGACCTTTTAATTAAAAAGTGGTTTTTATCAGTTTCTGCATGTCTCCGGTCATTTGTCTGGATTTGGATCCTAAAGCCTTCAACATCCTTGTGACATTATCATTAGACTATGCAGATGATGGCTGACTGTATTAAGGGCTGACTGAGAGTTGATATGTGGTTTCACCAGTGTTTGACTCAAGCAGTGATCCAAAAACTAGCACATACATAAAGCACTGGGGTTAAATTCTCACTCCTGCTTCACCAACAATGGCTGCATAAATGCGACCTGTCAGAATATCCATCATCATTATCAGAAAAATCACATCTGTATTCATCATCAGATATGGGGCAAAATGTGAACCTGCTTATCATCCCTCATGGGCTGTGGGTCACTCTTGAAAAGTCAAAGACAGCTCCTGCATGCTGAGATAGAAGTCGTCATGTACGTTCGGTGCTTTTCTTTGAACTTTAAATATATTCTCTGGAGAAATAATCATCTCTGCCTTTGAAATGTCATTTGCCAGATCAAAATGTCCAGTAAGCTTTGGCTCTTTCATTATGTTGGGTTGCTTTGACGTTCACTGGTCTGAACTTTGCTCGTTGCATGTTTGTTTTGATCTACTTGGTCACTTTAGAGGATCATCTCAACACACAGAGTGGTATCTTTTTACGTCACCAAAACCCGTCACAGATCAGTGAATTACCACACAGCTGCTTTAGTGGGGAAAAGCAGTTATTTGAGAGAGAAAAAAAATGTTGGTGAGTGGAAAATGTTGCATTCCATTTTTCTTTAATCATTTTCGTCCCTCTAAGAGTGCCCGTCAGGAGAAAAAGCAGGGAAACAAATTAGAGGTAACCTTACTGGGAGGGGGGGTTACGCATCTGCTGCAATCTTCTTCTCGTCAGTTTGAGAAAAGAGTCCACTTTGCATTCTGCGGTGTGTGTCTCCTCTGAGCAAAACATAAAGTCAAACAGCCACAGAATGATTTCACTACTCTGACCTTAACTGGGACGGTACCTTCTTAACGCACACAATTACTCTCTTATTGACTTGCAAAACAATGTCCGTGCAGTATGTTTCTGTGACTGAGCAAGAAAAAAATAGAAGAAGAAGAAGAAAAAAGACTAAACAAACAAACAAACCAAAAAAAAAAAGAATTAAATGTAGAAATATAAGACGGAACTACAGGGCCACACTAAGAAGAAAAAAAAATTACATTACAAGAACAAAGTCAACATTGCGAGAATAAATTTGTATTATCACAAGTGTAAAGTCATATTATTACGAGAATAAAGTCATAATATTACAAGAATGAATTTGTATTAATACGAGTGTAAAGTCATAATATTATGAGAATAAACTCCTAATATGTCCTGGGTCATCTTGCACCTGCTGTGCAGCCTCAAATGGGAGTCATTGTGTTTATGAAGTAGTCCACGCTCACTTTTGGGTCACTGTTTGTGAAATATGCCTCAATCTACATTATGTCACGACAAAATCTGTCAATGCAGCCATTCATTGCAATGCCTTACAGATTCAGTTTATCATAACAATCCATATGCAACAGTGCTTTGGGCCTCCTACTGACGTCAATATTCATCATTTTACCACAGTTAAAAGACGTTTGTCGTGTCAGAGTTCTATTAATATTACGAGTTTATTCTGGTAATATTACAAGTTTATTCTCATACAATTATGACTTTATTATTGTATTGCTTCTACTTTATTCTCATAATACTATAACTTTTTTCTCGTATTCTGTTAACTTCATTCTCGCAATATTATGACTTTATTGTCATACAATTTTATTCTCATGATATTATGACTTTCTCATATTGTTTCTAGTTTATTCTCATATTATTTTTACTTTATTCACATATTATTTTGACTTTATTATTGTATTGTTTCAACTTTATTCTCGTAATACTAGGACTTTATTCTCATATTTTTCAACTTTATTATTGTAAATTATGCTTTATTCTTGTAATGGGCCTCATTCATGAACCGTTCGTACGCACAGATTTGTGCTTAAACTGTGCTTACGAGTGATTTAGGATCATTTGTGGCATCCAACAATATTTTCGTATCCTAGGATTTTTTTCAGATACGAACAAAATCTACGTGTGGTCCGGACCTGTCGTATATTTTACGAACAGTAGTCTGCTGGCCTTTTCTCCACTAATAACCTCATATTTCGTTATTTAGAGAATATTTAGAGCATAAAAACAATTAAATGCAACGACACATATTGGTTAAATTAAAATGAAGCGGCTTCAAACCCCCCCCCCCGCACCCCCGCCCCTCGTCCACCACCGCGCCACCTGCGCGTGGGCGCCCGTGCCCCGGGGTTAATAAAAATCACGCACCACCACGCCATGCGCCACCCTCGGCGCGACCACCTCCAGCCGTGCCACGCTCAGCGCGACCACCTCCAGCCGTGCCACGCTCAGCGCGACCACCTCCAGCCGTGCCACGCTCAGCGCGACCACCTCCAGCCGTGCCACGCTCAGCGCGACCACCTCCAGCCCGTGCATCGCTCAGCGCGACCACCTCCAGCCGTGCCACGCTCAGCGCGACCACCTCCAGCCGTGCCACGCTCAGCGCGACCACCTCCAGCCGTGCCACGCTCAGCGCGACCACCTCCAGCCGTGCCACGCTCAGCGCGACCACCTCCAGCCGTGCCACGCTCAGCGCGACCACCTCCAGCCGTGCCACGCTCAGCGCGACCACCTCCAGCCGTGCCACGCTCAGCGCGACCACCTCCAGCCGTGCCACGCTCAGCGCGACCACCTCCAGCCGTGCCACGCTCAGCGCGACCACCTCCAGCCGTGCCACGCTCAGCGCGACCACCTCCAACCCGTGCATCGCTCAGCGCGACCACCTCCAACCCGTGCCACTCACGGCGCGAGCACCTCCTCCTGCTGTCATGTCGGCACAACATTCCTTGACCACCTCCTGACCACCTGCTGTCCGTGCTGCGGCGAGACGTTTTTCTGAAGCCATTTTCAGATCAAACCATTTATTCTTGATGTCTGATACAGTATGACCCACGGGAGAACATGCACCATATTAATATGAAGTGAACTGTAGTTTCGAGACACTTTAAACAACATGTCCTCATCCCTACTCGTCATATATAAAATGCTTCTGTTCAAGAACACATCCGACACTTGCGGGGGGGGAGCGGGAGCGGGGGGGGGTAGCAGTGCGCGACCACCTCCAGCCGTTCTGAGCAGAACTCAGAGCGTAAAGTTCTTCTTTTTACTTCTTGAGTTTGAATGAATGGACACTTCCTGCTGTCAGAGGCAGGAAACTAGATCCTTATATGGTGTTTTGAGGGGTGGAATTTATGTAAATGACATTTCCGCGGGCACGCGCAGCTGATTAGAACAGGTGGGATTCATCATGTTTACGCAGCCATTTACACACGTTTCCTCATCATAGAAGAGTTTGTTGGATCTGACGTGGCATGTTCTTACGAACGCTTCGTAAGAACAAAAGTAGGAGAAACGTAGGATTAGAATACGAACAGTTTCATGAATGAGGGCCATTGTTTCTACTTTATTCTCATATTATTTTGACTTTATTCTCATAATATTTTGACTATTATTGTATTGTTTCTACTTTATTCTCACAATAGTAGGACTTTATTCTCATATTCTTTTAACTTCATTCTCACAAATTATGACTTTATTGTCATACAACTTTATTCTCGTAATATTTGGCTTTATTTTTGTATTGTTTCTACTTTATTCTCATAATACTAGGACTTTATTTTCATACGCTTTTAACTTTAATATCTTAATATTATTACTTTATTCTTGTATTGTTTCTACTTTATTCTCATATTATTTCTACTTTATTTTCATTATATTATGACTTTATTCTTGTATTGTTTCTACTTCATTCTTGTATTATTTTGACTTTATTCTCATAATATTATGACTTTATTATTGTATTGTTTCTACTTCATTGTCATAATGCTATGACTTTATTCTAATTTGTAATGTACTTCTTTTTTTTTTTTTTTTGCATGGCCCTTAATCTCTGTTGTAGGATTAGGTCTTACATACACCTTTCTTTCTTTTTTATTGCACATCTGTTTTTATTTTTTTTAAAGATATTTATTAGACTTAACAACAATTCGTTTCTAAAATCAATTTTCAGAATGCTTTTTAAGCAGGGTTTTCTTTACTATTTTACTTTTTACAAACTATGCGTGCAGATCTGTTGTCAGTTTTAAGAACTTAATGGAGCCTGTGACATCCATTCTAATTTTAGCTTTGTCTGAAAAGCAAATAAGTTATTTCAAGTTAGAATTTATTTTATTTTATTTATAATTTTGAACTTTGAAGTTTTCTAGATTGTAATGAAACACCAAAGCAGCCAGTGTAATTTTTCCAGTTTTTAGTACTAGCTTGCAAGTTTTTTAAGTTAGAAAATAAACAGTTAAATACACAAATAAACAAAATTGCATAAATATTAATTGCATACATTGTAAAATTAGAATAACATGGAAAAATGTGCAAAATAAACAAATAGAAAAATAAAATATGAATCACTGGTAAGGTGATATGAATTCTAATTTCTAATACATTATTTAATCTTAATTAACTGTTTTCATGTTTAGTTGTTCATCATTTTGGCAGCTTCAGTCTTCCATACACGTCTCACAACATCTAAAAAATGCAAAGTGTAGATTAGAATGGGCAGTTTGATTAGGTAAGGATTTTTCTGTCAGCTGGGGGAGGAAAGGTATGGTTCTGTGAGGACGCTGGCACATCCCTTCTTTCTCTTATCCCTACACTGATTAATGGTAGAGTCTCACAGTCCTCTGACAGATTGCTGAGACCCAGGGAAACCTCCAGAGATGAGGCTCCCTGCCAATTACCTTCCTCAATAATGCCTGCTCAATGCCTGAATGACAGGGATCCACCCCCGAGGATCTAACTGAGCTGCTATTAAAACCAAAAGGTGCAGGCTTCATGATTTGTGTGACTGCATAAGGACACATCTGTGGGTGGGGAGAATAAAACTGCAATATTATTGCAACATTGTTGCTTCCCAGCAGAGCTTCTGCTCTGTGATTATGCATGAGTGAGAGTGAAGAAATCTACTCAGTGAATCTGAAAAGGAACATTTCAGGGAACTTTACTTAATCTTCTAGTGTATTTGTGCGTCCTAATAAAAACAGTTAATTACGTTAAGATACTAGTTGTAATATATATATATATATATATA
>JBBPBX010019680.1:13308-39130 GCA_038048925.1 Garcialebias charrua | reverse complement strand
CAGGCACACAAATCCAACGGTCGGAACCCACAACCTCAACAAGCTGGTCCAACGGTGGCCCGCGCCGTCCACCCACAGCCCGCCGGAGAAGCGCAGCGGCCCACACCCACCAGCTGACAGGAGCAAACCAGCGAGACGACGCCCAGGCGGAAGTCAGAACCGGTAGACAGCACCGTGGAGATCTCACAAAAGAAGAAAAAAAGAAAGCCCAGAGGAGAAAAAATAACAATCCAGGGAGGCAAATTTTTGTAGTCCGATGTTTTAAATTGATGATGAATTTGTTTGATTAATTATAACTCGCGCGAGGCCCAGTGTTTCCTTGAACGTCCGTCCGTGATCTATTTTGGCAAAAGGTTGTGATCTATTTTGGCAAACAGAACTCCGTATACTCCCCAGCAGCAGTGTGCAATCCTCCTCCACATTAAAAAAATATATAAAATAAAATGGAGCGAGCTCAGAGTGTTCCAGATTTTCTGTGAGCAAAGCCCTTTTTAACATCACTCTCCAAACCATTCCACAATCCAATTCCCTGGATTGAGGTAGACCGTCCCTTTAAACTGGTTCTGTATTTTGGTTTTACAAATACAGTTTCTCTGTTCCCTTAACAACTTTGTCTTTTTACAAAATGTATTTGGATATTTAAAGACCGTGTAAAGTGAATTTAAATATTTTCTTCAATAAACATTATAAATGTCATAATTGTAATCTTGTAAATGAGTAAAAAGTCTCAAAATTGTAGCTCAATTAATTTTGGAGTTATAGATCAAACTGTGTATAAAGATATGTCTGTTTCAGGATTTTTTAGGCGTGTTTTAAATGTGACCGCGTTTCGTCACGCGGTCTTCTTAAGTATAGCCCCACCCCCTGCAGCTCCAGCCGTATAAATTAGTTCTTCGCCTCGGTGGAGCCGTTCACTCGCGAATCGCAGATAGCATCAGATAGCAATAGCTATAGCTCCTTTTTTGCTAAGAAAATGCGACAGGTCCATTGCATACTTAGTTATCAACGTGATTACTCTATATTTTAATCACCAACACAGACCCCGCATGCGATGTGACCGGGTCGGACCGGGTGCAGCGAGTCCGCTCATCTTCTAAAATAGCGCTTATTATTAAACACATAACAGCGGAGTTATGAATTATAGTTGTGTCCTCAACTTTAAAAACAAAACCAGAGTTGTTTGTGCACTAAAAACAGCGTAACTCTTGGAAAAAGGAGCTGCTGCCTGTTACAGCCAGAACTCGGATAAAAACAGAGCAGGTTTAACTGCGGTAAAGTTAGTTTCACGTTGGAAGTTGGATATTCGAGCTCCGTGGCTGCAGGGGTGCGTTGCTCTCGTCAGTCCGCTTCATGGAGTCTGATTTCGGGCAGCTGCTCACGGTCCCTAAGCGAACCATGACATCTCTGAGAAGGGGCAGACTCAGCACAGCTGCCCGAAATCAGACTCCATGAAGCGGACTGACGAGAGCAACGCACCCCTGAAGCCACAGAGCTTGAATATCCAACTTCCAACGTGAAACTAACTTTACCGCAGTGCAGGTTTACTGGATCTCTGCTACACCGGTCTGCCTCTCCACACAGAGCTCAGGCTGTGAAGAACGATGCTGACCGTCACAGTGGTCACTGTCTGACTAAGAGTCTGAGTCTGGCTCTGGAGGTTCAAATGAGTAGGGCTGGAGAACTCTAGCCTTCGCGAACATCTTCAGGGTGCAGGACTCGGGCGTAGTATTGCGCTGAAACCACGCCCATGCACTGACACGCCCCCAGCGTTTCAGACCAGGGCACAATTATGTTTTTTCATTATTTTTGAGACTTAATTTTATAAGGTAAACAATGTTTTTAATCAGTCAGATTTATATGGGTGATTAATAACACATATTTATGCCGTGTGACAAACTCAAAACACACATTTAATTTTACTTTACACGGTCTTTAAAGGTAATGTGTTATTCTGAACCCTATACATAACTGAAAAAACACTATAAGTGTAGAGGCAGGGCTTCTGACTTGGGACCCGAACGACCCAGGTTCGAACCCCGGCCACTACACCTTGGGGTGTCTATGAGTGCACACCTATTTCCCCAGCTCCCCGGCACTTTCTATGGCTGCCCACTGCACCACCTGGTGGTGGTTGGGTTAAATGCAGAGACAAATTTCGTCTTGTATGGGAAACATACACAGATGACAAAAATGTGACATTTATAATCTACCAAATCATGGAACTTAAAGCTCCACTGACATCATCTTTTGACTTTTCAAAAAATGGCACAACATATATAAATATTAAGATTGACCCCTGACCGTTTTTGCTAAAATAATGTTAAATGAATGAAAATTGACCCCCAAAACAGTTTAAAATTAGCGCCATTTTTTTAACACGATAAATAGGGATATCCCCGTCGCAGGATGATGACGTCATGTAAAGGAAGTTCTCTCCTGCGCAGCTTGAAAACAATGGAGGAGCTACAAACTCGATCCGTCCAATTTAGCCATTTAAAAGTTAATATTTTAGCGGATTGTCTGCAGAGAGGCCAAAGTTATTTCCAGTAAACAGCAGGTTATAATTTTTTTCAGCTCCTGCTGGTTTTTGGAGACTTTTCACTTCATGAGGTGAGCTCAGCTGCTGTGTGGAGTTACATGCATGTGGACGAGGCAGAAGTAATTCTACAACATGTACATCGTCTCCAGCCTCCACAGCACTGAAATGGTAATATATTAGTTAATGTTCCTAATAATTATTCAACATTAATTAATAGTTTAAAAAATTAGTCCCTTTTAAAATATCTGTTAAATATATTATTCTTTTATTTTATTTTGTTTGTGTTTTCAGGTTTCCAGGTCTCCAGTCCATCACCTGAGGCTCTTCCTGTTGAACCACAACCCAGACTTTCACATCACAGCAGGTAAGATTGCATCAACGAAAAGAATACTACTCAACAATATTCTTTGATGTAAATCTGTTGATTTTCTGTGGTTCTGATGAGGGAAGTGACAAAGTGGATGCAGCATTCAGCCCATAATGGACCCAGATGTCCCCTGCGTCCAGACCTACAACACCTGGACATCCATGAGCGTGGAGGAGCGAGGAGGTGGTGGAGTCTGAAGAAGTACAAGCAGCAGGATGAGGAGAAACTAGACCGATGTCCCCTGCGTCCAGACCTACAACACCTGGACAGGAGGGTGGACGAGGAGGTGTTGGAGTCATTTTTACAGAGCTGATGAAGTCAAACAACACTTGCTAATATGTGTTAAACTCAATTTATTTTGATAATCTGTTCATATTAATGTTTCCCCAGAGGTTTTCATTTATTTGATAATATGGGATGGTTTTATTTTAATAAAATGTTTCTTTCAACATTCACCAATTTTGTTTTTACTAAAGTATGAGCTGTGAGTTGTAGATGCACGAATGAAATTAAAACAGATACACAAATATTCTCACAAAGAATAACACAAATATTCTCACAAAGAATAACTCAACACTAACAGATAATATAGTGTACTACCGTAACTTTATTTACACATAACTACAGAAACACTTGGTTCATTGTTATCCTTTTTTTTTTTTCAAACAACATGTTCATTTGAACACTCAGAAAAAAATATTAAATTCATTGATTCATTTTCATCTCAATGCTCTGGCCAGTTGTAGTATTTCTGCATATTTTAATGTCTTGATGCACAAACGTAGCTTTCTGCAGCAGTCCTGATGTTCTACAGATCCTGAAGACGTCTCCATCTGTTGTTTAACAATATCAAGGTTTGTTCTCCACCTCGGTCCACTCTTCAGGTGAAGACATTTCTGTGAATCCTCGCTCCTCCACGCTCATGATGTCCAGGTGTTGTAGGTCTGGACGCAGGGGACATCTGGGTCCATTATGGGCTGAATGCTGCATCCACTTTGTCACTTCCCTCATCAGAACCACAGAAAATCAACAGATTTACATCAAAGAATATTGTTGAGTAGTATTCTTTTCGTTGATGCAATCTTACCTGCTGTGATGTGAAAGTCTGGGTTGTGGTTCAACAGGAAGAGCCTCAGGTGATGGACTGGAGACCTGGAAACCTGAAAACACAAACAAAATAAAATAAAAGAATAATATATTTAACAGATATTTTAAAAGGGACTAATTTTTTAAACTATTAATTAATGTTGAATAATTATTAGGAACATTAACTAATATATTACCATTTCAGTGCTGTGGAGGCTGGAGACGATGTACATGTTGTAGAATTACTTCTGCCTCGTCCACATGCATGTAACTCCACACAGCAGCTGAGCTCACCTCATGAAGTGAAAAGTCTCCAAAAACCAGCAGGAGCTGAAAAAAATTATAACCTGCTGTTTACTGGAAATAACTTTGGCTTCTCTGCAGACAATCCGCTAAAATATTAACTTTTAAATGGCTAAATTGGACGGATCGAGTTTGTAGCTCCTCCATTGTTTTCAAGCTGCGCAGGAGAGAACTTCCTTTACATGACGTCATCATCCTGCGACGGGGATATCCCTATTTATCGTGTTAAAAAAATGGCGCTAATTTTAAACTGTTTTGGGGGTCAATTTTCATTCATTTAACATTATTTTAGCAAAAACGGTCAGGGGTCAATCTTAATATTTATATATGTTGTGCCATTTTTTGAAAAGTCAAAAGATGATGTCAGTGGAGCTTTAAGTAACTTCAATTGATAATAAAATAATGCGCTTGATGGGTGACGATAATGATTTCTGGTGATAATTCTTACAGCTCTTTTCTGTCAAACAAAAATAGACTTTGTAATTGTTTTACAAACTTTCCCCCAAACATCAATACAATAGATTAAGTGTGGAACAATGATTGTGTTATACAACAAATACAGAGCTTTATACCCCGACGCATGCTCAATAATCCAGGTAGAAAAATCTAAAAAAACTAAGTCTGGTCACCTGGACATTCAAAAAACAAAACAAAGCAAAAAAATTGTAGAAACGTTTTGTCTTTCGTCCGAAAGACTTCCTCAGTCTGAGTTGCTGTATTCAGCTCAGTCTTATAAATAGCACCCTCTCACAGTGGATCAACCAGTTGGCTGATGATAGCCGAACCAGCTGCTCACATGATCAAGGTAGATCAAGGTAGACTTGAGGTCAAGCACCGGTCATATCTACCTGGATCATGTGAGCCGGTCATCATCTACCTGGATTATTGAGCATGCATCAGGGTATTTTGAACCACTTTGGCCAGGATTGCCTCAAACTTGTTAGAGAGTTTGAGAAAACAGCTAGGAAGAGGGCAGACTACAGGAACCACTTGCGATTCAACCTTAGATGCAGACAAAGTGGCATTACAGTATTCCCAAGAGCCTGGAACTGAAATTGTCGGTCAGCGGGCACAGGGCAAGCAAGATCCTTCAGAAGGCACAGACGTAGCTGCTGAATGAACGGGTAAGACAGACCAATTTTACCATTGAGGCCTTGAAGGCCAAAGAAGCATCCCAAAGATCCAATCCCCAGGCACAAACAGAGTAATATTGTGTATGCTGTTCAGTGTCAGGAGGGCTGTGATCAGTCTTATATCGGGGAAACTAAACAGCCACTGGCCAAAAGGATGGCCCAGCACAGAAGATCAACATCATCAGGTCAGGACTCTGCGGTCTACACTCATCTCCAGGCCAGCGGTCACTCTTTCAGGGATGAAGATGTTCACATCCTTGATAGAGAGGAACAATGGTTTGAGAGAGGAGTAAAGGAGGCCATCTTTGTGAAAAGAAACCGTCCATCATTAAACAGAGGTGGAGGCCTCCGGGTTCAACTGTCCCCCTCTTATAATGCTGTTATTGCTAGTATCACTCAGCCCTCTGTGAATAGCAAACAACCATCAGGGTGCTAACAATCCATCGTTAGACTGATGGTCCTCCCTGATCATGTGAGTAGCTGGTTTCGGCTGTCATCAGCCAACTGGTTGATCCACTGTAATAATAATAATAATAATGAATTAAATTTATACCGCACTTTTCATTAATAAAAGTCTCAAAGTGCTAATAAAATCTCAAAGTGCTGTGAGAGGGTGCTATTTATAAGATACAAGATACAAGATACAAGATAGGTTTATTGACATTGCATCAATTTCCACCGATACAGCGTAAGTATGTAATTACAGTCATCCAGGAGAGAGATTAGTGTAACAAGCTGCAGCTGAACAAAACATATTTTATCGATATGTTCTTAGCGCGGCCTACCCATCTGTCCCCAGATGAAGGTCAAAGATAGGAAAACAGGATAAGACACGGGGTTTACAGCGTTGATATTAAAAAAAGATGAATCACGTTTTGTCTTCAAGACACCGCGTGATCCAGTAAAAACCATATCAAATAAAGCACATTTAGTTACAGGACAAGATGCATTTATGACGGCAGGCGGGAGGAAACAGTCTGTGTGTAACAATTCTAGATAAGAAACAGTTCGCTGGTCTCAGAGCTCGGCTCAAACCAAGAATGCACACAGAAACCTCTCGGGGGAGGGGTAGGAGGGTAGCGGGTTCCTTCAGCTCCCAGTCTAGGAGAAGATTTGTAGCCTTCAACAGTCCAAGGCCAGAGGCCAGATTAGATTAGTTGCTTTATTTTCCAGTCAGACCACAGTGTTCTTTTACTGCGGTCTTTAAGTCCAGGTTCTGTTTTCTGGGTCCAAATCGCCGAATTCGTGTCAGGTTCCGAGCTAAAAGATCCTTCCGTATGTGCCCTGTTTGAATCCGAGCGGCTGTAAACGAGTCCACAGTTCACACTGCAGGTCCGCGGCAGCCACCGCTTCTCTCACCGTGTGACTCAGCCCGCACAACAGCTGGGAAGGTCCTTCATAGCCTGGATCAAAGCATTTTCGCTGAGCTGAATACAGCAGCTCAGACTGAGGAAGTCTTTCAGACGAAAGACGAAACGTTTCTACAATTTTTTTGCTTTGTTTTGTTTTTTGAATGTCCATAGGACCAGACTTAGCTTTTTTAAACAGAGCTTTATCATTTAACAAGTCCCTGACTTTGTACAGTACTGCAATAGATTTAGCTATTTTTATTCTTACAGAAATTGTGTTGTTTCCATGTCAGTTTGTCATCAATAACACCCAAAAACGTCACCTTACTCTACAAATCTCAATACCTTCAATTTTAAATGGAACATCAACAGTTTTCTTTTTATTACTGAATATCATGTAATTAATTTTATCTAGATTTAATGATAATTTATTAAGTTTAAACCAAGTTTGTATTTTGACAAATTCTGTCTTCATCAACTCCAAAATATGTTCTATATCTTTACCCAAACAAAAAAATGTGGTATCATCAGCAAAAAGGACACATTTAAGGAGTCCTGACACATTTACCAAGCAAATAAATGAATAACTTTGGTCCAAGTACAGAGCCTTGAGGAACTCCACATGTGATATTGCAAAGATTAGATCTTACAAAATGTATTTGTACAAACTGTTTCCTGTCTTTCAAATAGCTACATACCCACTGTAACGCTGGTCCTCTAACTTATTTATTATATATTTATTTAATTTTTCAAGGAGAATAGTGTGATCAATAGAATCAAACAATTTTTTTTAAATCAAAAAAATACTAACAGTATTGTTTTTGATCGACAGCAGTAGCTATTTGTTCTATTAATTCCTTGAGAGCCATTGATGTAGCGTTTTTTGCTCTAAACCCATACTGACTGCTACTTAGAATATTTTGTATATCAATAAATTGGTCTAATCTGGTCACAAATAGATTTTCTAGAATTTTTGAGAACTGTGGTAAAAAGGATATTGGTCTATAATTGTTGAACACACATTTATCACCATTTTTAAAAAGAGTAACTACCTTAGCTACTTTCATATTATCTGGAAATATTCCTGTTGAAAATGATAAATTACATATACTGTATATGTAAACGGCTCAATAACATGACTCATTATGTCCTTTACAAACAGCATATCCATGTCCACCCGTCTTTTGATCTCTTGTCTGTAAAATCATTTACTACATTCATTATTTCTTCTTTGTCAGTTCTCTTAAGAAAAATACTGTTTGCACAACCTATGACGGAATGGCTCACATTATTATCTACTTTTGGTATTTTAGCTGCAAGGCTTGATTGATCTAACATTCACAAATGATGATTAAATCTATTTACAATTTCATTTTCATCATGGATTTCATCATTGTCTTTTACAAAATATTGTGAAATACTCATTTTTACTTTATGATTTTTCAGAACACTATTCATTACTCGCCATGTTGCTTTCATATCACCATTACTTTTTTTAAATAAATCACTATAATATTCCTTCTTGTGTTTCCTTATAATCCCTACTAATTTGTTTTTATACTTCTTATATTTTTCTTCTACCTTTTGTGTGTTTTTTTACAAGCATTAAAAATCTGTGTTTTTCCCCACAATTTTTGTCTCCAACTAGTGGAAAAATCTCTCGTCTTCACAAGATACTCCTCTAAGCTGTAGTCCAAAAGTTGTTAGCCTAATATTCTTCATACCATTGACTACCACAGACTCTACTGTTAACTGTAGCTCAGTATACTTCAGTTGCCATCTTTTCTTTAAAATAGTTTTATTGTTGTATGAACATTAAATCATTTTGCCTATATTTATGCAACAAAAACAAACAAGTTGGTCTCATAAATCAGCCACCAGATGCTTTGATTTCTAAAAATCAGCCACTGAAAATCTCTAATCAGTCTACAACATATATTTAAAAAAATGTGGACTGCCTAGTGTAAGGAAGACACCTGACCTAACTTTATATCATTCTTTTGTTAACTTTAATTCAGCATGAAACGCCATGTGTACCCCCACAAATTTAGATCAAAATGACCAGCTCAGTACCGTAATGCATGCCATTACGGTACTTTCGAGTTACCATGGCAACGTAATTTGCTTTAAAAAAAACGCAATTTTTTCCTATTAAAAATCCCTGACAGAACTCAAGAGCTTATAACTGCTATAACTGTCGTTCTTTGAGATATTGAGCTGAAATTTGCTGAGAGCGAGTTTTCATACATTCCTAATGCAAGTCAAAAATCCAAGATGGCCGCCTGAGCTAAAAAGGACAAAATACTACAAATCAGCTAATTTAAGATATTGAGCTAAAAACTGTGTGTGGTGACAGCTGAGAACTTTTCCCATCACATACTGAATCCATACCAAAAATCCAAGATGGCCACCAAAATTAAGCTATTTTCACACAGAGTTGAAATTTGGTGTGGTGATATCTGAAAATGAATCTATTAAAAAAAACAATCCAAGATGGCCACCATAGCTTAAAAGAAAAAAATGACTATAACTCATTGATTTGTTGCCACATTGAGCTGATAATTGGTTTAGTGGTAGCTGAATGCGAACCCCAACACAGAGTCCCGTCAAATCAACAATTGTTAATTGGCAGCAGCGTGGCAGTCCCCGTCAAAGTTTCTCCAGGAACTTTCTAGTTTTACTTACTGTCACTTTGGACAGCCTGATTAAGGAATGCAAGAAAATGGTAAAAAAACATAAAAAACATCATTAGTTATCTATTATAGCTGAACTCACTGCAGTTGGTAGCCTTCCTCCAGTCGCCAAGGTCAACCCCAAGACTGGCGCAGGCTTTGGCGTAGCTTTGCAGCGAAGCACACAAACACTGCAGCAGGTTGTCACCACAGTTACAGGTCCGATGGATGCAGGCCTACAAACACCGAACGGTTTGACAGTTACAAGGTTCTGTAGATAATATTGACTGTAGATGTGCAATGTGTCGATCTGGAGTAGATGATTCTTACTGTGTGGTATTCATCAGTTGGGATATAATCGTGGCATTTAGCAAATATCCCGGTTGGGTTGTTCAACACGGCGCACTTATCATCCGCAAATATTTCTGCAAAAAATGAGAATGTGTTCAAAGACGGCAGTGAAACAAATACTGCCGTTTTATTTTAAAAATGAGAATGTGTTCAAAGACGGCAGTGAAACAAATACTGCCGTTTTATTTTAAAGTGAGACCATCCAGCCATCATCTGCCACTTGTCCTGGAGTCTTGAGCAGGGAGGCCCAGACATCTCTATCCTCCAGCTCTTCTAAGAGTGTTCCCAGGCCAGCCAAGGGAAAGTTTCTCCAGCGTGTCCTGGGTCTTCCCCAGGGTCTACCAGTTGGACATGTCCCAAACAACTCCTTAGAGAGGCGTTCAGGGACTAACTTAACTGGCTTCTCTCGATGTGGAGTCTCTCCCAGAAAACTGAATTCACTACATCTCTCAGGGAGATCCCAGCTAACCTGCAGAGAAAACTTGGTCTGTATCCATAATCTTGTACTTTGTCAGTCCCTGGAGTTCCCTCCTCCATGTTTGGCCACTCTACCGTGGTGGAGGAAGCCTGAATGAGCTTAGAATCTAAGCTGTTGGGTATATTGCACCTGGTAGGGTCTCCCAAGGCCAATTGTCTTTTCCGTCACCTAGAACCAAAGAGCTATTCACGACACGTGCAAGGACAGAAGACAACAAACAGTTCAATGTCTTTTGACGAGACGTGGGTTACCAAGGTCCAGTCCTGGAGCTTGGTCAGTGAGAACCTGGTGACTGGGTGTCTATGCAAGTGGCCTGGTCTGGCTTAACCTGAATGAGCTACATAGGTTTGCCTTCCTGTGGGCCCACCACCTGCAGGAGGCCATAAGCAGCAGTCGAAGGTGATGGCCTTGGTGCTCTGACACCAGCTTACCAAAGCTCTTGTGTCAAAGAGAAATATTAATCTGAATAGAGCATTAATGGGTACCATGGTCTGTGCTGACACAGGAGTTGGGAATGTTCTCTAAGCATGTGCCCAAACTCCAAGACAGAGCAAAAAGTTTGGCCGAGTTCTCGATGATCCCACTGCTGGTGGTGAAGTCATCCGTCGTGTCGTTGTTTCTGTTCCCACAAAGACCTGAAATACAAACAAGATGGAGCCACAGAGTTTGTACAACAGTTTGGTTTGAATGCTCCTTTTTGACGTTTATACTTGACAAAGAAACGCCTTTCATGGCTTCCAACCTGAGAGCACGTCAGCGTTGTCCCTCGGTGGCGTGATGTACAGCTGGATTTCAGGAAACACCTGGACTTGGATCTTCAAACCAAAGGTTGTGTGGACCAGAACGTACATTGATGACTGCCAGAAAACCAGGGCGTGTTCTGTCCGGTGTCACAGGTTGAGAAGTGGTTGGTATAGATTTAAATACCTTGAGCTAAAAAGCAGGGTGAATGAAACCATTTCTTCTTCTTACCAGACTGATGAATCTCCGTTATTGCCTTGTCTCCAACTTTAACCATATTTTGCGTGAAGGTATAAATTTCCTGAAAATTCCAAAGTTACATTTGTTTTTTTCCAACCCAACGTTGATTCTGACGGATCGATCAAATCATTTATGGTCGTTCGTACCTGGAAAATCTGGAAGGTTACAGTTTTCAGGGAAGGTTCCTTTTGAGAAAACTCAATTTTTATGGTCCAGTTGAACCCCTGAAGAAAAATGTTTGCAGTTAGCACAACAGACAGACAATACTGAGAAATTTAGACTGTAAGGAATATTAAAAAATCTTACCACTGAGGCCAAGTAAACACATTTCCCAGGAATGGAGTACTGTTTGCCATCGTACGTCTTTACAAACTGGCCTTCGATGATGCATCTGGCTGGGCAGTAGTTTTCAGAGCATTGCCACGTTCCGCTATTACACACACTGAGAACAGAGCCAGTTTAAATCATCTCAAAACAAAGTTCTTATTGTTGTAATCCAGGCCAGAAGTTCACAAACCTTTCAGCTTTTGACCCTAAAGTTTCAGACTTGTGACCCCGATGAAAATATTGCTAACAGTTGGAACTACTGTAAATACACCATTGGCTAACACTTTTAAAGTAAATTTGATTTCTGTTTCTACAAGACATCCCAGTTGGTTTCCTGCACCCAAATTTTGGAAATATGGATATTAAGTCGATTTGTTTATTTAACCTTCATTTTTCTTTGGTGTTGCCTCCATGAAACCAAAAATATATATTTATTTTTAAACATAATCAGGAGTAAATGATTCAAACAGACACACTGAGAGTTCAGTATCGCACATAAACTTGATCTCTTTGCATCGGGTTAATTTATCCCAATTGGCCTCTAATACTAAATAACTTATACTGAAATTGTATTTAAATCTCAAGTCTATTTACCATGTCTGACACTTGGTGCTCCGTACAAATCCAGTTTGGTAGATCTGGTCCCTGAACACACAGTGACACATGGATGTGGGAACACACAGGTGTCCATCCGACTGGTCGTTCAGGACCTTACCTGTAACGTGGCGTCAGTTTTTAGTAAGAAGGACCATGAACGAGCACATGAACAGCACAAGTAGACGACTTTTTACCATCTGGGCAAACACAGGAGCTGATGTTGTCCTGGCTGGAGATTCTGGGGTTCAGGATGGAGCAGCTGGGAATGAAGGCTGGACCTTCTTCTACAAAAGCCAGGTCTCCAGGACACTTCGGAGGAGCTACGCTTGCCAAGGCAAGCAGACAGCAGCGTCAAACAGAAGAACACGTTTCAAACGTTTTGGGTAAAAGTGTAAAAATAAATTTAACTGGAACAGCACTATATGCAGAAATCTAGATTTTAAGAATTAAAAAAGACAAATAAACAGAGAACACAAGCTAAAAGAAGACTAGCCATGAGCTAAAATCCATTAGCTTACTAAAAAAAATAACAAAAAAACCTAAAACATTTTAAAACTGTAACTTAACGCTAAGAGAAGCAAAACAGAAGCCAAAAGCTAATATTTGTAAAAGCATAGCCAAAAACTTAAATAGGTACATTTAGTTAAATAGCTTAATTAGTAGCTAAAATTTTAAATGAGCTAAAACTTAAAAAAAAGCTAAAACTAAAAAAAAAAGCTAAACTAAAATTAGAAAAAAAAGAAAAAAAGAAGCTAAACTGTAGATAAAAGCTAAGATCCATAGCTAACATCTTAAATGAGCAACAACTAAAATTAGGAAAAACTATTGGAAAAATAAAATCAAAATTAGCTAAACTGTAGTACGGTAGCTAAAAGCTAAAATGATCAAATCTATAGCTAAAATCTTAAAGAAGCTCAATTTTAGGAAATAAAAAAGCTAAATTTTAGCTAAAGCTATAAAAATATAGCCAAAAACTTAAATACAACAGTAGCTAAAAGCTAAAATGATCAAATAGCTAAAATCTTAAATTAACAAAAAATTTAGGAAAAAAAACTAAAACTAAAATTAGAAGGAAAAAAAAAAAGCTAAACTGTAGCTAAAACATAAAATTTGCAAAGACATAGCCAAAAACTGAAATACAACAGTAGCTAAAAGCTAAAATGATCTAAACTATAGCTAAAATATTAAATGAGCAAAACTTTAGGGGGAAAAAATATTAAAATGAGAAAAAATCAGCTAAACTGTAGCTAAAAGCTCAAATTTGTTAATAGCCAGTAACTTAAATTAATAAAACAGTAGCTAAAAGCTAAAATGAGCTAAACTATAGTTAACATTTTAAATGAGCAAAACTTTAGGGCACCCCCCCCTAAAATTAAACAAAATTAGCTAAATGGTAGCTAAAAGCTAAAATTTACAAAGACATAGCTAAAAGCTAAAATTAGCAAAACTGTAGCTAGACCCTAAAATAAGCCAAACCAGATTTTTTTTAACTATTAAATTCATGAAAATAAATGTAAAAAGCACCTCCCTGCAAAAATACCTTAAACAAGCAAAACCATCAGAAAAATAATCTTAAATTTAGCAAAACTGTAGCAAAAAGCTTAAATTAGCACTCATAGCTAAAAGCTATTAAAACCTTGGGAAAATTGAACTTGTGTTTTTAATTGAAGCAGCTTTTTAAATATTTTTTTAAATAGAAACTTGAAGGATTGAACTCTTGAGAACATTTTCACCCACCACATTTGGTTAGGGTTCTCCACGAGTTCCAAATATGGCTGCTTCTTCCACACATCAGAACGACCTCCTGGAAGAACGCGCAGGAGATGTCCGTGTTGCCTTCGTAGCTGTAGAAGTTCTGCTCACACAGCCGGATGTACTGAGGGGTCCTGGACAGCAGGCACTCCAGAGTCTCGGAGAAGAACTGCCTGCACACCTGGAACCAGAACCAGAACCAGCTGAACGCCCTTCTAAAAACAGCAACAGCTTCCTGTGACACGTCTGCCACAGTAAAAAGTACTTTGATGTGTTTCAGAGTGAAAATGTGTCTCACTGTGTTCAAAACAAAGGACGGATCTCGGGTTTGACACGTGCCCGCAGAAAGGACGAACTGTGAAATCAGCTGCTCGACGCTTACTGAGAGTATCAAAAACAAACATTAACATACAAAAAATAAGCAAAAACATTGAAAACAAAACAAAAAATACAATAAATGAATCATCAAATCTGTTTTAGCTAACAGTTTAACGGTCAGCATTTATTCCCATCCAGCACCATTAAAGATGGGAAATCCTGTGTTACTGTATTATGTTTGTCTATCCGTTAGCAAAATATCTCCTGATCCACTGGACAGATTTGATTGAAGCTCTCTAAACTAATCGCTGACTGTCCATCTGCGTCCAACAACCAGCACTAATCCCTCATGTGAGATTTTTTGTGTTGAAAACTTTTGCATTCCGTCGAGGAGTTGCAACTCACGTCAATCTGCAAACACACTGCCAAACTAACACAACGGTCATTACATGATGAAATGAGGAATTAATTGCAAAATTTAGGAACTAAGTTTCGCATTTCAAGAAAAATTAATCAGGTTTCTCCAAATCAGAACAAACTGAAGTGATTTTGTTTTTAAATGAGTCAAATTTTACTTTAACTAGCCATAAGTTTGAAGGTGGATGGTGAAATTTATACTTTCAAACCTGTGAAACGATGCATGCATCTGGGACAAGTCTATAAAAAAGGCTCAGTGATTAGTGGATAGTGAAACAAGACTACTGCATACGCTACATTATACACCCGTCAACACACTTACAGCAAGCAATGGCAATGAGCTTGTACGACTTTTGACCTTGATTTGTGACCTTGACCTTAGAAATGAGCTGATAAAAATGGGTACACAACACTCCGTCTAGTGACGATGCACAAATGTATGAAGCTTGGCTCAGTTATCTTAAGTTTATGAAACTGGGGCTGCATGTTAAGTTCATTTGTTGTTAGTTTGTGAGAATTAAAATATAAAAATATTTGTTTATTTTAACTTCTCACAGATACCTCTGTAGTACATATGGACAATAAACACCTAAAGTGTTTGGGTAACAACTTTCAGTTCATTCAAAGTAATACATAAATGTCTTATTTTTAACCTGTGTCTCATGTAGTTTTCGGTCTTTAGATCTGATCAAATCTTAAAATACTCCTGATCTGATCGTTTCACTGTGCTGCTGCTGAGATTTTTAAACCATTTCAAACGACGTATGTGGTGCAGACGTTATACCAGAGTCTTGTTTCCCACACAGTCCAGTCAAGTCAGAGCTGAGCTCCTGCTCCAGATCCACCTTCAGAACAAATCACAACATTGAACTTCATGTAAGAGACAAAAAAATAAGAGCCTTTAAGATATTAATGCATCATGTCATTATCGGTTCTTAACGTTAGGAAAATGCAACTTCAAACTGAATAACTTTATTTGACAAAAGTTGAGTCAAAACGCAAAAGTTCTATGCGACAAAAACAAATGGTTTAGTTTACAAGATGAGTGTTTTTCTGGAGTGGAACTTGCTGCAAGATATTCAGAGAGAGAGAGAATTTATTGTCATTTGCACCGCATGTAGTACATGTGTTGAAAACGAGATTATGTACACAGGGTCCCAGTTACATCCAACAACAAATGCAAGAGAAATACAATAATAACATCTAGGATTAACTAAGAGAGACATCACATCAGCTAGTAATACACTAAGCCCTAATGTAGTAGAAAAACATCATTATAAACAGCAGCACGAACATGAGCAGATGGTCACAGATGAACGCAGCAACAAGAAACAGATCAGTACAGTATCAGTATGATGTGACATTTTGCAGTGTTTATTCTTATTATTTATTTATTCATGAGTCTGACAGCCTCAGGGTAGAAGCTGTTTCTCAGTCTAGTGGTTCTACATTTGATGCTCCTCAACCTCCGTCCCGAGGGGAGTGGTGCAAAGAGTGAGTGTGCTGGGTGAGTGAGGTCTTTCATGATGCAGGTGGCTCTTTTTCTGCATCTGGAGGTGTAAATGTCTGTGATGGTGGGGAGACTGACTCCCACAGACTTCTGTGCAGCCTTCACCACTCTCTGCAGAGCTTTTCTCTCTGCAACTGTGCAGCCTCCATGCCACACGTTGATGCTGGAGCACAGGACGCTCTCCACTGCACACCTGTAGAACGAGGTGAGGACTGGGCTTCTCAGACCGGCTCGTCTCAGCCGTCTGAGGAAGTAGAGTCTCTGATGACCTTTCTTGATCAGGCTGGTGGTGTTGTTGGTCCAGCTGAGGTTATCATTCAAGTGTACACCCAGGTATTTGTAGCTGGAGACCACCTCCACCGCAGATCCACCTATATACAGTGGGGTGTGGGTGTGTTTGTTCCTTCTGAAGTCCACAATCATCTCCTTCGTCTTCTTCACATTCATGTGAAGGTTGTTCTCTTTGCACCAGCTCTCCAGATGTTCCACCTCCTGTCTGTAGCTGGATTCATCATTATCTGTGATGCATCCCACCACAGCTGTATCATCTGCAAACTTAACAATATGACAGCCTGGATGTGTGGCTATACAATCATATGTGAGCAGAGTGAACAGAAGAGGGCTCAGCACACATCCCTGAGGAGAGCCAGTGCTGAGGGTGATGGTGGAGGAGGAGAAGTTGTGGATCTTCACGGACTGTGGTCTGTCTGTTAAGAAGTCTAAGACCCAGTTACAAATAGAGGGGCTTAGTCCAAGTGTGGATAGTTTGTCTATCAGAGTTTGGGGGATCATGGTGTTGAAGGCAGATGTGAAGTCCACAAAGAGCAGACGCACGTATGAGTCCTTCTGATCCAGGTGGGTGAGAGCAGTGTGGACCACGGAGGAGATGCGTCCTCTGTTGATCGGTTCTCACGATATGCATATTGATGAGGGTCCTCGTTGATGTTGACGGCTGTCTTGATGTGGGACATGACCAGTTTCTCAAAACATTTAGCGACTATCGGGGTGAGGGCCACCGGTCTATAGTCATTCAGACCAGTCACTGTGGAGCAAGTGGGTAAGGAGTTACACTGTGGTCAAGAACAGAGGAAGTGTTTTACTTTTGGTGCTTGTCCGAGGCAGCACAGAGTGACAGATCCTGGTGAGTGGAGGGAGCATTCCACCAACAGGTGCAAGGGCAGAGCCAGAGGGTGGCCAGTGGTGGCCTTGATCACCATTGATTAATCAACAACCCCAGTCATTTTAGTAAAATTATATTTCCAAGCAATATGAAAATTAGAATGCATAGCTTATTTAAATAACCAAAATGGCTAGGCAGCAGCCAGCAGCTAAATAACTGGCTACTAAAGTGTGGCTTGTTGTTTTGACTGTTAATTAGTTGCATGGATTAAACAGCAGCAATACTTTTAAGGAAACAAATGTTGGACTTAGTCAATTTGGAAGAGTGGAAAAGGGAGTTCACTGATCTATAATGAGACTGGTGGAGGGAGTAGGCCTGTCACAATAACAAATTTTGTTGGGCGATTAATTGTCTCAGAAATTATTGCAATAAATTATATTTTAAATTTGACAATAATTAGTAATTATTGTCAAATTTAAGAATAATTTTTTGTGTGTAGTACCTTTTTTTGACCACTAGATGGCAGTAAAGACTGTTTGAACCGAAGGATGGATAGTGAGGGAGCGAGCAGCGTGTCTTTAAGCAAAATGGTAGGGAGGCCCGTTGACGTGATATGGGCTGTCTTTCCTTTTTTTTTTTTTTACACAAAGCTTTTAATAAATTTTTTTTTTTAAATCAGTTTAACAATTGTTTACAGTAGTTTTTTTCTGCAAAAAGAAGCTGAGAACTTGCAAGTTCTCAGCTTCTTTTTGCAGAAAAAACCCACTTTTTACACAAAGGTACGGGTTTCAACTGTGAATTTTGCAGCTTCGATAAGACGGGAGGTATTTTCCCCAGGTCTGCCTGTTAGCTTAGCTTGTAGCTTAGCTGCTTTTAACGATCCGAAAACGCAATTTTTGGATAGTTAAAACAAATTTTTAAAGAGAAAACAGAAAGGGAGGAGTCAGTAGAAAGAGAGACATGAAGAAACGAAGATAAATGAAAACGAGGTTGATAATTTTCATTTATCATGAGATTAATTGATTTATTCTTTATTGCAACAGGCCTAGGAGGGAGCTGAGGTGTTTTTTGGTCTACCTTCATGTACGGTCATGAGCTTGAAGACTGAAAGAACGAGATCACTCTAGAAGGCCCAACTCCTCAACTCTTTTAAAATGTATTTGGTCAGACTAGGATCTCATCAACAGACCTGGTTTAGAAGAGAATCAAGGTGTTGCCTCGGCCAAGTCAAAGTACAGACCTTAACAACTCGCTGACTGCAAGAGAGCTTCACATAAACAAATACCTGCAAATGTTGATGGTCTGAAGCAACGTTGTAAAGAAAAGTGGGCCAGAATGTCGTCACTGTGATGTGAGAGACTGATAAGATCATGAGAATGTGTTCACTTCAACGTATCAGGGCTCAAAATGTTAAGCTGTTCATCTGAGGTTGCATTTTCCCAATTTATGGACCAGATTATCATCATTTAGCCTTTACTTGTAAAACATTACTGAATAAGGTGCAACTTTTTTAAAATACCGTTGGATATACGAGTTTCTGGTTAAAACCGTCTCACCCAAAGCCTGTCAATTCCTCCAGGGACATTGTGCCAAGTGACAGAAAGAGGAAGCAAGGTGCTCTTCAGTCGGGTGTAGATGCCGTACGGAAATATGTGCTGGTAAGTTTGGTCGTACGGAAGAGAAACTCTGTCAACACAAAGTAAACGTAGCAAATAAAAGACTCATAACTTCATCTTTTACAATTAAAATACAATTCCCATCAAACATTAGAAGCCTGGAAGTCACCTTGAAGACCAGAAAAGGGTCCGACTCCTGGTGCTCACTTGCCAAGACAAACAGTCAATAACGTTCAGTTTCCAAGACTTGGAGCTAATAATCAACGAACAATAAAAGCCCACTGTAAACATCTGTCCACCTGAATTTGTTGATGACACCCAGTCAGATAGATTATGACCAAAAGACAATTGGACGTCTTTTATTGCTGCTTCGAGACAATCCACTTCCAAATTGTAAGGATTCCTTGGTGGAGTTCTAAGGTTATGACCTCTTCTTGAGAAATGCCTGCTTTATACGTCTTCAAGGTCACAGGTGCCGCTTATCCCATGGGCTGTTTGCGTCACCAGGGTCCTGTGAGGTGTTTACTTATGGAATCAAGACGTCAGAGGTTCTGGTTGCATGTTTCAAGGTACAAAAGTTGCCTACAGAGTCAAGGTTTCCTCATAGGATGTGGAGAAAATTTTACCTTTTCGTTTCAAAATAATGATAGTTAAAGTTTATTGCTGTGTTTTGCAGAGAACATCTTAATGGTAGAGTAGAACTGTCCAAAAAACAAGGACATAAAGCTGTCTTCACACGACAACGCAGGAAGAGCAGGAATGAATGATTTGGTGTCTTTAAAGCAAGAGTTCAGATAACTTAAACTGATGTTCTGTTGAAAGGAATGAACAGTAATACTGTTTTTAAATTTCTTCTAGTTGTAGACTTTAATTCAGTCATATTTTTAGAGCCAATAAATAATCTCTAATGGTGCAAAGACCAAAGTGAATTGTTGCCATTGTTATGGTCCTGATAAGTCCAGGAGAGGGCTTCTCCCTCTTTTTGTTTGTTTTAACCGGGGCTCCCAGTTTGCACATGTTCAAGTGATTGGTAATTAAAGTTTTGTCTAAGTTGTACAATCGTCTGGGCTTCACATGTTGTGCGTCCGGCCACTTACTCCTAGACATATCAGGACTAGAACATATTTGGGGGCTCGTCCGGGATGCGGAGCTTGGTCCTTTTAAATGGCCTTCAGCCAATCACCTGTTCAGAGAGAGCAAATTAAACAGTTTTTGTGTGAATGCTGATTCAGCATTCACACTGTTGACTTTCTGTTAGTTTTTTTAATCTAAATACTGCATGCCTTGTGCTATTTCTGTTATTCATATATCAAAATATTCCACTTGTTCTAGAGATGAGTGCTATGGCTTTTGTTTTTTGTAAATTTTTTAATTCTCTAATCACTTTGCCCCTATTAAAATGCATTGAGATTTCTTCAGTTTCTTCCAAAACTTTTTTAAATCTGCTCTAGCAAAATTGTTCTAATTTAACCTTCTTGTGCTACCTTTAGCTTTTAGCTAGCCTTTTGCGACTATCAACTTGCAACTTTCAGCTTAAGTTCTTATTTTAGCTTTTAGCTACTGTTCTGCTTCTTTCAGCTTTAACAACTCAATTTCAGCTTATTTGGCATGTTTCAGAGCTCATTCAGTTCTGTATAAACCTAAATATCTGAAGCTATGCATAACAATTACCCAGAATTATGTGATTTTTGCAAACGAATAGCAGCTAGTTGTAGCACTTCCAGCCAGAATTCCTGTAAACCTAAAAAAAATTATGACATAAATTAAGTATTTAGAGAAAATTTAGTACTATTGTTTGTGTTAACTTATGAATCATTTGACATTTAACCTGCAAGTTATTTTAAAACATCGGAAATTCCTTTCGGTCTTGGCCCCCCTTTGACTAGCCTTTAGCTCATTGGTTGAACTTCAAACTGAGACAAAGAGAATAAAACATGAGACCAAACCTTTTGTTCTCCACCTGGATGCTGTCGTTCAGCAGGACAGTCTTAACCTTGTTGATGATGATCTCCACCTGCGACAGCAGGCCGTTGCTCCCTCGCTGCACGGTGATGTCGCACTCCACGCGGTTGTGGGTGAAGCGGACGAACCTGAACAGGCAGTTGGAGCGCACGTAGAAAGGCGAGCCACTAAAGGGCTGGGTGACGCCGCTGCCGAACGTCCTGCAAGTGTCTGATCACAAAAAATGAACAGAGGCTGCACGCTTGTAGATAGAAGGATGGATGGAGCGCTGAAGTGGCAAAAATTAAGCTTTTAGAAGCAGCTGATGAGCAGCACTTACATTTCTGAGATTCAGGCGTTGCCACAAATTCACCTGTTCCAACCACTATAAGAGAAAAACCATCAATCAGTGCAGGAAATAATCAGTGACTTGGAAATTCCTGACAAAGTTTTCATCATTGACAATTCAGACAACGTTGCGATGATAAAGAAATGACAACATTTGGATTAAAGCATGGCCAATATATTGATAGGGCTGATATTTTAGACCAATATAGGTGTTTGGGGACACATCGTATCGGTGATAATTGTCCCATTATGCACAGATATAAACATTGCTCATTTTCACCCTTAAAATTGTAGTGGGCATGACCGTGTCCACTTTGATACACCTGTGTACTTTTGAACTGTTCCAGAGATGACCTTTACTGACCTCTCAGTAAAGCAAGACATTTACCACAAAATCATTCCATTAGTTGTAATCTGAGAATATAGTCACCAAAAGAGACTATTTCTACCTTTGATTTTATTCTAATGTAATCAAAAGAATAACTTTTGTCATTTTCATGATGTGTGCTTTTAAGCTGCTGTTATTCTTTTAATATGGAGTATTACTGTGTTACTTGACCATATAATGGTGTCATAGTTGAATTTTATGTCAAACTGTGCTTTTCAGATTTGTTTTAGAAGTGTTAAGACGCTAATCCAAGTATTTTACCTCTTGGAGTCTGTGCGTCTGTCTTTTTCCTAAACATTTCTCTCTGCTGCTGGCTGTAACCTTGGGTCGAGATAACAAGTGAACAGCTCGACTGTTTTTCTTGTGAACCAATGGAAAAGAGACGAGTTACTCTCATCTCAGATCCTTCCTTAAGTTCTAAGCTGTTGCTGGAACGGCTGAGTTTGCTGGGAACTTCAAGACATGAAGACGTCCCAAAGAGCTGAATGAATGCCTGTCACCCGCCAAGGACAGTCATTCAGCTAAGGACTAAATAACATGCTGTTATGAGTCCACTTCGAACGAGCGTAAGCTCAAAACTTTGTTTATTCCTTCCTGGAATAAGTTTATCTTGAAGTCAGAGGCCAGGAGCTGACGCATTTTCTGATGACCAACGCGGAACCCAGGAGACGTTGAAAACGTAAACTAGAACCAGTTTTGGACGTGCTGGGCCTGAAGGACTCTGTGCATCTGAAGGCTGGTGTCATTTCTTTATCAGACTCGTCGTCGAAGGTAAAGAGCTGTTTACAAAACGTACCTGGATTTTAGCAGAAGTCGGATGGAAGTGTCACTTTTGGTATCATGCTCAAGACAATTTCCTGTAAACCATCTCTCCATCTTTCCTCCTATCCTTTCCCTCAATTCTAAGCTGGAAACTATTTAAGCTAAAGAGCCCTCAGACTAAATATGTTTAACATCCAGTATTGAAGTCTGTTGTGTTAAATTTAAATGTGCTGACGTGATAAATTGAAAGAGAGTGAAATCAAGTCAATCAAGTGTAATGGTGTTAATTTAGTTGATTCATTTTAAATAAATGATAGTGTCTCTTTGACATATCAAGCTAAGTTAATGTGTCCATTGTCACTCTATGGCTTCTGTTTTATTTATCCATCATAAAGATCACAGAAATATTGGGTAAACTGAAAAAGAAAGAATCCGTGAAATTACTATTCAATCTGAATAAGTAAATTAATTAAGGTAAAGAGGTCAGTATTAATATTGACCTCCTCATAATCCTTTACAAAATGCTGGCAACAAGCTGCATCCTTACTTGTAAATGGCATCATTGTACAATGTACCCAGCAGAGGGTGCATGCAAACTACTTTCAAGTCATGGCCATGCTGCACACACGACTCACAGCACAGACGAAGCAGGGAACAATGCTGTGTAGCGTATTTTACTGAACAGAGCATGGTAAGTTTATTGTAACTGATAAGTAAAACAAAATTTAAAAAAATCAACCATAATAAATCTCGTCAAACCTCCAACCCGCCTGTCATTAGCTACGTGTCTCTCAAGATAGCAAGCTAACGTTTAGATAACCTTAGCATAGACTTTTGCCTTGTAAAACTTAACCCAGAACAATCTAACGTAAAGGTCAAATATTTCGGTGTTGGTAACGTTATCTTTGTCGTCATCACTGAAATGCACAGTTTGTCTGAAACATTTTCTCTTCAAAGAAAAACAAATGTTTATATTTTTGTAACACACTTGATAACTTTACGATGAATAATGGAGGATACAAAATGTGAACGCACGTTAGGAAGACTGTTTCAAGACTTCAAGTGTTCTAACAGGTTTAAAAGCAGTTGTTTTCTCGAGTCTTAGGGTGTTATATATCAGTTATCAGAAGCTTACCCCTCCCACTATCGATATTGACGACAGTCCAAATTTCCATAGCGGTCGGGCTCTAATTTTGATGTTTGAACTGTAGAAGAAGAGTTAAGAAAACCCAAGCTCAAAGCAAAAGTTAAAGCTGCTGCAGGTGGCGCATTACGGTCACCATGGTAACCACACACACCTGTATCTGTCACTCCCTGAGAGGCAGACAGAAACAGATTGAGCCTCAAACAAAAAACCTGCAGTTTGAAAACTACAAGTCAGATCTTAAAAGTTCTTGACCCGAGAGTGGCATAAGACTCTGACAATCACACACTTTGCTTTCCTGGATAGTAACACAGTAACATTAGGTGAAAAAATAAATAAAGGTTGGATGAATGAATGAAAGAAGTTTGGCATATAATTGGTGTTTTTTACCATAAAGAATTTGATTTCCAAAGGTTTGAAACTTTTAAACACTTAAAACTTCGTGGGACATCTTTCATCAATTGAACATTTGGTGGAAATTTAGTAAAAATCAAACTTTAATGAGTTAATTAAAATCATAAAATATATGAAAACGGCACCGAGTTAACGTGTACGACCGTGTCAAGTTCAACTTTCTGCGACAAGCTGAAACTCTGAATGACGTCTCAGAACTTATTGCAGCTTTTTGATCAGTTTGAGTCTGATCTGCACCGTACGGCCAAACGTCATGGCACACTTGTAGCGGCAGCAGGTGTGGAAGAGGCCTTGGACACCACGCCTACGCTGGTGCATCGTCTGTCTCTTGGTCGTGTGTTCTCGGCCCTTCGGCGTATTCTCTACAGTTTTGTTTATTCTAACTTCTTGCTCCTACGCCTCACAGGATCTCCTGAGCTCCTTCGACACCCTGGACTCTCCTGCGTTCTTCGTACCTCTTTCGATCCCTCCTTGCTTTAGTTATTGCTTCATCGTCCTGGGACCTCACCGGACTGACCCTCATCACCTCCTCCTCAAGTAAGTGGACAGTTTGTTATCATCATCATCACCTGCAGACCAACTTGGCTCCTACGAACTGTTACCTTATCTTCAGGGATCCAGCCCCTTCCCCCAGAGGTCACAGTTCGACTGTTTGTGTAACACCCACTAGTAAATAAACAGTTAAAAAACTGTTCCTGGTCTTGTGGTTGATCTTACACAACTATTCTGGGTCTTTTTTCAATTCAAACTTTTTATATTATTATTATTATTATTATTATTATTATTATTATTATTATTATTATTATTATTGTTATTATTATTAACAAGTCTCATTGAGCCTAAAAGAACACTTTAATCTGGATGCTTTGGTACACTTAATACATAGGACTAAAACACAAATACTTATTTTATACTTATTTTATATCAGGCATTAAATTTATGCATTAAATAAAAGTGTATTACCGATCTATATTTATTCTTATAATCTAAAGGCTAGTATAAAAAAACCAAAACAGAAAAAAATTACACTGACAAATGACTGGGGCGTAGAGCTGTTGCCTCTCAACAAGAAGGTTGCCGGTTCAAACCCCAGCCCAGGACCTGTCTGGGTGGAGTTTGCATGTTCTCTCTGTGCTGCGTAGGTTTCCTCCCACAGACCAGAAACATGCATGTTAGACTGGTAACTCTAAATTGTCCCTAGTTGAGAGACAGAGATAGTTTTTTTTTTTTTTGGTCCTATTTCTCTATGTATCCCTGTCATGGACTGGAGACCTGTCCAGGGTGACCACCACTTCTCGCACAGTGACCCCCCGTGACCCGAAAAGGAAGAAGCGGGTAAAGAAAATGGATGAACATATTTATAATAAATTTATGAAATTTACTGAAGAAGCTGAAAGTGAGAATTTTTACCTGGGGGTGAAAAAAAAAAGACAACAAAACGGATAAAAAGGACAAATAAGGGGTCAAAAGAAACGGGGAAGCATAAAAACAGAAAAAGGACCAATAAGAAGAAAATAAGTAAAAAAGGACAAAGATTAAAAGATGAATATGTAGACATAAAATGACAATGAATTGTAATACATAAGGCAGCACAACGAGACAGAACACAGAAAAAGACTAAGAACACAGAGACAAAGGACACGGAAACAAAAAAAGAACATGCAAGGAGACGGTTCATTCAACAGGTTAGTCTCATTGAGCCTCGAGGACTCATTTACAGGAGAGACCCGTTTACGCCTAAAAAAGCACTAAACGAAACAGAATACAGTATATGGAGATAAAGAGACAAGAAGTGGACAAAAGGATGAATAAAAATGAGCAAATTTGATGAACTAGGTTTAAAAGAACAGAAATATTTTTAAAAGATCTTAATGCATTTCCATGGGTATATACTGTGTGTGTATATATA
>JBBPBX010019680.1:0-13168 GCA_038048925.1 Garcialebias charrua | reverse complement strand
TTTTTTTTTTTTTTTTTAAAGTTACAAAGACCAAAGGTCACAGCACCAATCTGAACGAAGTGAAGGCTTTTATAAATTAACCCTTAATGTAGTTAAAATTGAGCAAAATAAGAAGTAAAAAATGCACAAAAACAACTAAAAACAGCAAAAATAATAACATAAATCTGCTCTGCATTATTATTAACCTGCATCTTTATTACACTACTACTGGTATATACATTTAAAAAAACGATGAGTAAAAACAGGATTTTTAAAAATATAAATTGCATATAAATTAATTAAACATACGGAAAACGTTTTTTTTTTTTTTTACTGACTGAAATATATTGTGAAATAATAAGAACGTTTGTGTCCTACCTGAGAACAGGTAGAAGCAGACAGAGAGCATCCATCGCAGGGAGTCCATGATGCTTCGTCGCTGCAGGACAGCAGGTGACACCTGCAGGACAGGTGCAGGTTTTTATAAGCTGCTGCGTCTGTGCACGCACGGCCTGGATCGAGACCTCCACCTGTGTGCTCACACACGCGTCTCAAACAGATCCTCGTGGACAAAAAGTTACCAGGAAACTAAAAGAACCAAGCCGACAGAGCAGAAACAAGGAAATATTCCAATTAAAAGCATATCCTGGTTATATTGGCAGCGTTTCACTGAAAAATGAGGGTGTGTTAGAATAAAACAAGCTCAAATAAAGAAAATATATGCACGCGTGAATGCACTCAAAGAGTATGGGGGAAAAAAACGCAGCTTTTGTTGAGTTTGAAACTTGAGACGTGCGTAATTAAATTACGTTGCGAGGGAAATAAACACGTTTGCTTCAAAATGCAAAAGGGTGAAACGGGAGCTGCTCTTTTAATCAGGTTTTATTCTTTCATTCCCTCCAAAAGAATCCTGAGCTGAAGGACAGTAAACCCCGCCTTTTTTTACAATAAGTAAAATATTAAGTTTTGTTAAATGCACAATAGAGGATCCTTTCTTTTGGCAAACACTGGACAGTCATATAACGCTTGGCAGATTAACAAAAAACAAACAAATCTAAGAAAAAGGGATAATGAGGCTGCAGAGTGCATGAACCAGGATGTAGTTAATCATTTTTCAGTGGTACAGGTTTGAAAAACCACCCATGGATACCAAAGGAATGAGTTTTCCCAACATTACTTAAAAAAAGGTCCCTAAATGATACAAAAAACTAAATAAAATGGATGTAACTGTTGTTTCGTAAAGATCTTTACCCTTACATTAGTACCGTTAATGTGTTATTGCCGTTATGTTGATTACTAGATTAAGCCAACAACATAAGAATGGTTATTTTTAATAGATATCAGAGTCAGAGTCAGTCAGAGAGTCTTTATTGTCATTTGCACCGCATGTGGTACATGAGATGAAAACGAGATTATGTACACGAGGTCCCAGTTACATCCAACAACAAATGAAAGAGAAAAACAGTAATAACATCGAGAACTAACTAAGAAAAACATCAACTACACAGTGGGATGGCAGGTGTTTGAAATGTGGATTTCTCCTAGTAAAAAAAAAAAAACTCTGCAGGTATGGTAAGTGTAACCGCTGCCAAAGTATTTTCGTCTGGTACAGGCCAAGCTCCAACTGATTTTTTTCCAGCTTTTAATGATTTGTTTGCCACACAGGACATCTTCCTTGCCAGTAAACACTATGAAAAAAATGGTGTTAAATACACAGTATAAACACAAGTGTTAACATAATTGCATTTACAACCAAATTAAACATATACTGTAAACAAACAAAATATGTAAACATACTGTGTACGCACCGTCTGACCAAACATTTATAAGGCGTTCTTGTCCATTTTCCCCACTTGGTTGTCCTCAACTATCTTGTTTTCTCTCATGTCCATACACACATGCGGCTTGTGTCTTAATTGAGACGACCATCAACATCAACGAGGACCCTCATCAGTACACATACCGCGAGAAGTGATTAACAGAGGACGCCATCTCCTCTGTGGTCCACACTGCTCTCACCCACCTGGAGCAGGTCTCCTACGTCCGTCTGGTCTTTGTGGACTTCACATCTGCCCCACCTGGAGCAGAAGGTCTCCTACGTCCGTCTGCTCTTTGTGGACTTCACATCTGCCTTCAACACCATGATCCCCCAAACACTGATGGACAAACTGTTCACACTACGACTAAGCCCCTCCATTTGTAACTGGGTCCTAGACTTCTTAACAAAAAGACCACAGTCTGCGAGGATCCGCAACTTTTCCTCCTCCACCATAACCCTCAGCACTGGGTCTCCTCAGGGATGTGTGTTGAGCCCTCTCCTGTTCACTCTGCTCACATATGATTGTGCAATGTTACGACCGGTAAAAGTCAAAACATATTTGAAGGACGCAGGACACAAGGAAAAAGGTTTAATAATATTTAGAGAAAATTAAAGTCCTCTGGATGCCGATGGGGTCTTCTGCGGCAGCTCCCTCTGGTTAGGAACAACCATCACCTTCTCCAGGCATCCCACGTCATAAACAAAACAAAGTGACAACTGAGAGATGGGTTGGGTAAAGTGGCCAAACAGAAAATAACGCTGCCCAACAGGGCCAACTCTGTACAGAGCCGTAGAAGCCTGTTAGGACACTAAGCCTAAAGATTTAAACAAAAAAGCAAAAATGGGACTACCAGCCTTACCCGACCTGAAAGTTATGAAAGTTAAGTTATGAGGAAGGAGCAAAAACAAAGGCAAGAGGGGGGCGCTAGTGCGCAGGTGCAAGATGTAGACGTGTTTGCTTGTGCTCTCCACCACGACGACAACTAAACTACTAAATACCATGATAAAAGCATCTGGGAGCTGTACTCTTTTGACGCAAAATCTTTGGCTAAACACCGGGCAGAATGCCGCCGAAGAAAACTACAATTTTTGGAAAAAACAAGACTTTGGATGGATACACCGACGGCGCTAATGCTACCGCTAGCGAGGCTAATGCTAATGTGAGTACTGTAGCGGCCGCACAGACGAGACCGTGGACGAACTCAGAGACTCTGCTTTAGCTGATAAAACCCAAATGCTAAAAAATACTAATGCCTCTATTCTGGCCCTTGATGCCCTTGATGCACATAAAGCCTTTGACCAGGTTGAATGGCCATATATGTTCGAATCATTGCGCAGATTTGGTTTCGGCGAGACTTTCATCTCATGGGTAAAACTGATTTATCTAGAACCTATGTGCATCTTCCTGACAAATAGTGATCGATCAGCTCCATTTCACTTGCAGCGCTCAGTTCAGCAGTGCTGCCCACTATCACCAGCGCTTTTCGCTATTGCTTTGGAGCCACTTGCCATGGCAATTAGGGCACACCCGCATATCGAAGGCCTTCATGTCGCCGGCGTTGAAACAACCATTAGTATGTACACGGACGATGTGATATTATATTTATATGACACAGTGAAATCGGTCCCCTTCCTCCTCGACCTGATTACATATTTTAGTAAGATCTCTGGATACTCAATCAATTGGTCAAAGAGCGAGTTACCGGTAATGCCTCTTTCCAACACATACGCATTAGGATTTTTACAAAATGTCCCATTCAAAGTAGTTGAAAACCATCTTACCTATCTAGGCGTTATTGTGCCCAAAGACCCAAAACATATATTTAAACTAAATTTTACAAAGTTTATATCCAGATTAAAACTAAACATCGAATACTGGAAAACTTTGCCTCTGTCAATGATCGGACGCATCTACTCAGTTAAAATGATTTCCCTACCTAGGTTCCTATACTTATGTCAAAACCTTCCCATCTACCTTACAGCAGCCTTCTTTAAAGAACTAGACTCAATCATTCATTCCTATATATGGAATGGGAAAAATGCTAGGATTTCTAGAGTGCATTTGCAAGGGCCGAGGGGGAAGGGAGGGCTGGGACTACCTATTAAACATTACTATTGGGCTGCCAACATCAGGGCACTAATGTTCTGGCAGTATGAGCTTGCTGGTAATCCGGCAACTACTGCTCCGCTGTGGGTCAAGATGGAATCTAAACTGGCAAATAACTCTTCCTTGCCAGCTCTATTGTTTGCCTACCTTGAAAAGCCTGAAGCCTACCGAAACCTGAGCTTTGTGTTAAAACATGAAATAAGAATTCTAAACCAGATCAGGAGTTTCCTTGCATTACCAAAGACGTCTGTACAGACGCCATTATGTTTTAACCATAGTTTCCTGCCCCCCTGGCAGGATAAAGTTTATCATGACTGGGAGGAAAAGGGGCTGGTGTTAATTAAGGACATGTATATTGATAACAAATTTGCATCATTCAGTCTACTGAAAGAAAAATATAATCTGCCCCACTCACACTTCTTCCGATATTTGCAGGCCAGGCATTATATTAAGTCAAATATCCAAAACTACGACATTCTTCCGCTTGAGCATGGCATATTTGAGATCCTTATGAGCCCTCCTGATTCACGACATCTTATTACAAGAATAATGCATCTGTTTGGTGACTGCAACGTGGTACGTACCACAAAAATAAGGGAGGCCTGGGGAAACGAGCTAGGGATAACAATCCCTGAATCATGGTGGAACAGATGCCTTTCTAAAATCAGTTCTTGTTCAATAAACAGCAGACATCAGCTAATTCAGTTTAAAATCACATATCGATTACACTACTCAAAGGTCAGATTACACAAGATATACCCCTCTGTTTCCCCAATATGTGACAGGTGTAACATATCTGAGGGCACACTGTCTCATGCCTTTTGGTCCTGTCCGTCCTTAACCGGTTTATGGTCAAAAATATTTGATTGGTACTCTAAGGCATATAGTGTTCTTTTGCAACCTGAACCAGGACTTATAATCTTCGGATGCCCCCGGGTGCCGGGGACCATACCCGCTGTAATGCGACAACCACTGGAACTGGGACTCATTGTTGCTAAGAGACTAATCTTAATAAACTGGAAATCTTCAGTTCCTCCTTCATTCCATCAGTGGATTACGGACATGATGTCAGTGATACAGATGGAGAGACTTCGGATAGGTGCTACAGACACCTTCTTGCGCTATTGGAATCCCTTCCTGGATCAGTTTTTGACTACCAGATTGAACTGACTGAACTTTTCCATGGTCTCTCCCACCGGCCGCCCTTTAATGGGTCTATGTATAAGTTCATGAATATGTGTAGTGTGTGTGTGTACACCATGTACACACACAGCACGGGCAGCACGGTGGCACAACTGGTAGAGCTGCTGCCTCTCAGCGAGAAGGTTGCCGGTTCAAATCCCGGTCCGGGGGCCTTTCTGGGTGGAGTTTGCATGTTCTCCCCGTGCATGCGTGGGTTTCCTCCGGGTACTCCGGTTTCCTCCCACAGACCAAAAAACATGCATGTTAGGCTGATTGGTGACTCTAAATTGACCCTAGGTGTGAGTGAGAGAGTGGATGGTTGTTTGGTGTGAGTGAGACAGGTCCCTCTTGTAAATGAGTCCCCGTGACTCAACGAGGCTAGCCTGTATAAATAAAGGTTGAATGTGCTAATTGTAATGTTTCATACTTTGGCTTGTGCATCTGGGTTTTGTTTGTGTGTCTGTATACATGTATGTTCCTAACNTAAAAAGTCACAAAGGACGCAGGACACAAGAAAAAGGTTTAACAAAATGTATTGAGTAAATTAAAGTCCTCTGGATGCCGATGGGGTCTTCTGCGGCAGCTCCCTCTGGTTAGGAACAACCATCACCTTCTCCAGGCATCCCACGTCATAAACAAAATAAAGTAACAACTGAGAGATGGGTTGGGTAAAGTGGCCAAACAGAAAATAACGCTGCCCAACAGGGCCAACTCTGTACAGAGCCGTAGAAGCCTGATGGACAGCAGTCTACCTGTACAAAACACTAGGCCTAAGGATTAAAAACAAAAAAGGTGAAAACGGGACTACCAACCTTACCCAACCAGAAAGTTATTAAAGTAATGTTATGCAGAAAAGAGCAAAAATAAAAGAGAGCAGGAGTCAACACAGCTGTCCCCAGCGGACAGCACTCCTGAGCCCTGAGCCCAGTCTCTGAGACTCAGATGAGAGCCCTCAACGGCTCAGGTCCTCTACTCTAGATAAACTAGAGTCCACACGACCCTCTAAACAAGAGCACGATAGTGCTCCAACCAACACACACTCCAACAGGAGCGTACTCACAGCCAGGGAGGGTGGAGGAACTCCCAGCACTACAAACATTACAAAACAGCAGGACACTGCAGATGTATGTAACAATATTAACTTTAGGTTACCTTTAGAAGGAATCAGCTCAAGACCACAGCAGGCTTCAACCCACTAACCAACCTCCACACTGTTCTGGCTTTGGCCCTGAGCTTATAAAGGTAGAGTGTCAGCAGGTGTTGCAGCTCAGCCAATCAAGCCTGATTAGCTGAGTAAAAAAAAGTGCTGCAACAGGCTGCTGGCTTTCAACAGACTGCAGTCACACCTAAAGTCACACTGCAGTCAACCTAAACATAATAATGATGTTTTTTTTTTTGTTTTTTTCGTTTTTTTTTTTTTAAAGCTGTCTCACCCCTAGGGTACATAACAGGAGGAGATGTATGAAGGCAGCAGACCAAGAAGTGATTTAAAGATGAAAATGTACCAGTGAGAGAGTCTGCATTAAGTTAATGATAACCAGTTAACCATTGAATACAGGGTGCAGTGGTGAGTACAATAATCATAGCCAGTTATGAATGTTAGCGCACCATACAGCATCCAACATCTGTAGAGTGCTTCTTGTAAATAATATTGTAGTCAATGGAGGGAAGGAAAGTCACATTTACAAGGTATTTATAGCATTCAGAGACATGATCTGTTTCTGAAAAAGAAACCCAGTTTAACTTTCAGTTTCTTTACCAAGTTTTCTATGTGGAGCTTAAAAGAGAGATGCAAATCGAACAAGATACCCAAATATTTGTAGGAATCGACAAACTCTATAGGGATGGCATTAGAGGATAAAATCAGAGGAAGAACTACTGGGACCGACTTCCTGTTTGGAAAAAAGCATCCCTTTGGTTTTGTCTGTGTTTAGGACAAGTTTGTGACAGAACAAATATGTCTGGATGATGCCAAAAGCGGATTGCAAAAGCTGAAAAGCCTTAGCAACTGTTTTAGCTCGACAATAAACAACTGTGTCATCAGCATAGAAATGTAAGGATGCATCAAAGATGCTCTGACATACATTACCTATGTAGACTGTAAAGAGGTTGGGTCCTAAGACTGAGCCTTGTGGTACACCATTGTTGACTGTTAAACAACTGGAGGAAATACAGTACCATTATCATCTAAATAAATCACCGGTGCTTTCACCTCTTTTTTTTGTTTTTTGTTGAGATACCCACACTTCTGAATTGCATCTCAATATAGCTTAAAAACTAGAGTTAAAAAAAAAGTGTTTTAAGCTCAGTCGTCCAGGTAGATAACAACAAAAAAGGTTAAATCATGTCATCTGGACCAGTTTACTGGAGTAAACGGTTTCAAACTGCATCGTTTGATAAAGTTCAGGATAACCTTTTATACATCTGGTTATCTAGATTGCAGTGAGTGCCTTTAAATGTGCGTTTTACTGTTTTTAAGACTTTGTAGCTGGTGTGTTTTTAAACAAGTGAAGTTTGAGAGCAGCTCGTTTGTGAGCCAAGGTCAACAGGCCATGCTGAGAAAGGAAGCAGAGTAATTCTGGATGAACTAATTAATGCCTGTGGGCTCGCTCTGATCAGACACGTGCTTCATGTTTTAGAAACAAACACAGCTTCTACATCAAAAGAGTTAGTTTGGATTCATTAAATTATTTATATATTCATAATAAAATTTAAAGCTGGATGATATGTTTTATGGATACTGACTTGCTACGGATGTAGAAGTGTACAGCTGAGGGTTTCAATGTTTTTTAAAGCAAACTCAAAACTTTTCAGTCTGTCACTTTGTGTTCCTCTACGATGAATTTAAAAAAAGTTTAATCGTTGGTTGTTTTGTTTTTTTAGATAAAAACTTAATGTTTTTGTTCTGCAGATAAACTACACATTCAGGCTGTAATTAAGAACTAAAAGGAAAAATTGAAAAAAAAATTTTTAAAGGAACTTTAAAAACAAAAACGTGTAACTTTTTAACTTTAAAGCTGCACTATGTAACTTTGTAGTGCAGTCTGTAACTTTTCTAACAATATATTTTTAACATATTTCTTCACTCTGTCACTATCTACTGACAGACTGATGTTAGACAAAGTAATCTCTGAAAAAAACTATAGTCCCCTTGCTTCTCTATCAGCATTTATAAAAACACTAAAAACACAGAGTGACCCGCCGTTAACCAGCCAATAAAAACAGAGTTTGTAACCAGCCAATAAAAACAGAGCTTGAATTTGAATCAGCCAATAAAAACAGAGCTTGAATTTGAATTTCAGCAGAGCCAGGGGGAGCAGAGCCATATATGGCTCTGAGGGGGAGGGATCAGAATGCTTTGCCTGTTGAAAATATTTCTAAGTTCTGCGCTCTACAGAAAGTTACACATAGCACCTTTAACTACATAATTACATTAATTTATTAGTTGTTTTTGATTAGATTGGTTTTGATTAGTAAAATATGCAACTTAAAGGAAACTTTTTTTTGCATGCTATAAGTAAATAAGTAAAAAATATAGTTAAACGGTTTTGTTTCCCTTCTAAATTAGTTGCCTGAGCTTTGTACAAATGTTCTGTCACTTTCCTTTGGAAAAAAGTTTTTTTTTTTTTGTAAATTCTTCATAATTTTCCTTCACCGAAATATATTCCCAACAGAGGCTTTTATTTAAGTTTACAAAATGTGGCCTTCTGACACTGAGATCTGTGATGCTGGAAAGGTTTTCTTCTCAAGACTTTGTGATGTTGGTCATTCTTGGAAGCAGCTCCTTAAGGTTTTCTTGGTCCATCTTTCTGGTTAATTTTAGTTTCTTAATTATGTTACATATATTGTGAAGGAAACGACCACCAGAATGCACCCCACTCTTGCTAATCATCATTTCCTTTAATTTTCAGAGTGCTTGGCAGCTGCAGGCAAGAAAATTTCTGCTGATTAACGTGACACTGAGGAGAAAGACTATTTATAAAGCTGTTGTTTCCTGATAAAGGCCTGGAACAGTCAATAACCAAATATGTTGGAGTACCTAAATATTCTTGTGATGTTTCAAACATACATGTTTTTCTTCCTCAAAATGATCAAATGCTTAATTTGTGTGTTGGTAAAGGTATAGTTTACAGAGGGGTTCAGTTTTTTAAATATACATATATTTGGCATCACTGGAATAATTAATATAATATTGTGGATTTCTATTCTTAACACATATTGAAAAGAAATGCAGCACTTTGCTAAAGTTTTAAGTCATTCCTCAATTCTTCACATTTTGCTTTCTAAGAGCCAAACTATCCTGTAGCCTCTGAAATTGGGTTTGATCAATAGATTTCTCAAGATCCTTCAAAGGTTTTTATTGGACTTTGGCAGTCTTTTCACTTTTCTGTAGAGGCATATTTCATTTATTCACTAAACCACTGTGACGTATGAACAGTTCTGGCATAAAAAGACTCCTAAATTCAAACAATGAACTTATGTTGACACACAATAGACAGTTAAGCCCTCCTGCTGCCCTTGGGTCAAAACAGCCTCGTGTGTCATTTTGTGGTCTTGAGAGTCATTTTGACACAAGGGTAGCAGCAAGGACAATCTACAACAGTCTCGTTAGATGTTAGTTAGTAATCTTAAATACTAGTTAGTTATTTAGGAAGATACCAGCTATAGGAAAAACATTAGCTAACTGCTACTAAATAGCTAGTAAAATGTTAATATTTTTGCAAGTTACTATAGTTAGTTAATAGCTAATACTTTGTTATTCAGTAGGCCTAATAACTTGCTACTAGCAGTGACGTGCGTTGAGGTTTGTGACAGGTGAGGCACTCGTCTGGAATTGGATGTTCACATGAACCCAAAATGGAAGCTTATATTTCAATTCAGCCTTATTTTTTTGTTTTTGTCTTTTTGAAAAGGCCTCTAATTATGTTTTAATGAACTCTATACTGTACTTTCAACAATGATAGCAAGAAAAACAAAATATTTAATGTAAGGTCAAAAAAAAATTTTTTTTGGGGGGGGGTCCTCTCTTTTTAAATAATAAAAAAAAAAACATGTATTATCTTACCTGTTTTAAGATGAAGTCCATGCACCTATCCTTCTCCACGAATATCTCTGCCAACCTATTGTAAAACTCATCGCCGTTTGCCTTCATTTTTATCAGTCTGGCTGCTTCAATGGAGATAATTGCCCAGGAGTTTCTAATCCCTTCTGTTTTGACTGAAAATTGAGTTTAGAAAAATCCTTTCAGATTTGAGACGTGATCTTCCATTTTGTCTAAATAAATTCAAACGAGTGTACAGATTTGCTACACACCCCTGCCCCTCTAACAGAAGAACACACAGCGGCTGCACCAGCTTCGTTGTCCCTATCCACGTTATTCCTACGCCCCATGACGCTTTGCGCGAAATGTGCACACGACTTCCGGTTGACCGGAAACACCGTTTGTTTACATGCAAGTAATACAGTTGAAGACAGTCCAAACTTTGTTGTTTTAGTTCATTAAAAATGTGGGAACACCACTCGTTTTGTTAAAAGAGGAGGGACAAATAAAAAGAAATTACAGATGTTACCTGATCGCGCAGACATAATTTAAAAATACATAAATAGCGAACGCGTTTGCTCCGGCCTCTCGGCTAAGGTTTGTTAGCAGCTATCTCGGCTAAAAATACCGGTCGCGTCTGAGATCTATCGTTTTAAGACAGTAAATCTTCCAAAACTCTCATTAATAAACCCTCCCCGAATAAAAAGATGTTACCTGATCGCGCAGACATAATTTAAAAATACATAAATAGCGAACGCGTTTGCTCCGGCCTCTCGGCTAAGGTTTGTTAGCAGCTATCTCGGCTAAAAATACCGGTCGCGTCTGAGATCTATCGTTTTAAGACAGTAAATCTTCCAAAACTCTCATTAATAAACCCTCCCCGAATAAAAAGATGTTACCTGATCGCGCAGACATAATTTAAAAATACATAAATAGCAACGCGTTTGCTCCTGTCTCTCGGCTAACGTTTGTTAGCAGCTATCTCGGCTAAAAGTCACGGTGTTCTGTAACACCGGTCGCGCCTGACATATATCATTTTAAGACAGTAAATCATCCAAAACTCTCATTAATAAACCCTCCCTGAATAAAAAGAAATTACAGATGTTACCTGATCGCGCAGACACAGCCATAGAGTAGGATGCAGGAACACTCTTTCTTTGTTTTGGGTCCGTGTTGAAAACACTGTTGTTTTAGCCAAAGATTTAGCTTGGTCCGGTTGTTGGTGCAGCCGCGAACAGCACAGCAGGTACCTGAACCCCGGTAGGACATTTCAGTAAACGTTCCGTTTAAACAAAAGCTGTGTTTGCTCCGATAAAATGAATGAAAATAACTTTCAAAAACACCCGCGATCCATACTCCGCCTATGGAATACAGGCACTTCCGGTGTCGGACAGGAAGTACAATGCACATTCGCTTCTACAGTGACACCCTCATGAATACTGTGGATGGGGCAGCACTGCCCCCTATCAGTGTGACACGATACTTTCTGCCTCACCCTGCGTATTTTCACCGTGCAATTATGACTGATTAGAAAGAAGAAATATGTCAGACATTCATTCACTATATTAGATGGACTGTAAAACATCAACATGTGTAGCACATGCATATAATCAAACATGCATAATAGCGATATAAAGAGAGACAGAAATAACCATGCGCTAACATCTACTTCATATACTGTATTGTAAATGACACAGCGCCACCAGAGGTGAGCCACAGCACTGCGCTGCCTCACCCTGCAGTGCATTTCTTCCACACGTTTGAACAGGCAATGCGTAAATTCAACGATTTTGTCCATTGAAGTGTTGAGATAATTCAGAAAACAGTTTTATATAACACTTTTATAAATCAGTTTTATAGAACAGTCAAGTGGTCAAATGTATTTTCTCTTATTGTTAATATTTTACTTGTCATACGACAGGTGAGGCACTGCCTCCCCTGACCGCACAACGTCACTAGCTACTGAATTTCTGTAAAATATCAAATGTAACTTAAATTGCTGGACATAAAATAGTACTTTAGTTCTAACAGGTGATTCCCAAAGAGCTATTGACTGGAAACTTGGCAAAACCTTGTATTTTTTCTTTTGTCCATTTGTTGCATTTTCTCATTTTCTAAGCACACACTGTAGGCTATGTGTAGTAGACCTTGGGGGTGCTACTAGATGTAAGGATGTAGACGGAGTTACCTGTTACCACCTTACTTAATTACTTATTCAAACTAGTTCAAGTCCAAAGTAGTAATTGTTTATTTATTACGGATTCTCTTCTTTTTCGGACTAAACAATAAATTGTGTGACCAGATGATATATCAGTGACCATGAAACGTTAATTATAGTTGACCCATCAGGAAATGCAGTAATTTATTTAACAGATCATCAAAATTAACATCATATGTACACTGGATTGGTTGATCAATTTCCTATAAATTAAACGTCAGCACAGATGGAAATCACACATCCGTAATTTCTAGGAACAACAGAATAAAGTTATGAGATGGTAATTAACTTATATCTGAAGGCATTTTTAACTTAGTTTACTGGCAAGAGAGGTTTAAGAGAAATGAGGAAGGAAGAGGAAGTTTATCTGGGAAATAAGTTCAACCAGAACATGGCACACTCTCCGAGCGACATCCAGCTAAACGCAGGTCCGCTTTGTAAACATCGACGACTCTTTACCTTGCAAGACGGTCAGTCAAGAATGGAGCTTTCCTTGACGTCCGAGAGGAGGTCGGTCTGTTTACCTTTGCAGCGTCTTCTGCGTACGCCTTTGATCAGCAGAGGTAACGGCAGTCCGGTTGATTTTCAAAATAAAATATTCCTCAGAAGGAATTCTTATTCAAAGGTTTTGGAGCTTTGAAGCTCGGTCGGATTTTAACAGCAGCATGCTGTAAAATCCTAGCTGATGATGAAGTCTTTGGCTCATGACTAAACGTCCAACAGCTCAGCGCTGAGTCCAAGAGCTTATGACGTTCAGCTCCTCAACGCAACTGAAAAGTTCAAGGAAGTTGGAACTTTTAAAGGGATCTTGACTTCCTGATA
>JBBPBX010019679.1:30160-42781 GCA_038048925.1 Garcialebias charrua | reverse complement strand
TAAGAAACAAATTTGTTCTGTTGCTCATAAGAATTTTGTTCTTTCTTTTATCATGAACATCAGTTTGGTACAGGAGATTAATAAAATGTGTCTCTACAATAAGACTTTGCAAACTGAAGTTTCTGCCGCTCTTGTTCTGGTATTTGACTGAGGGGTTGGGATCACAAGGTAATGGCACTGTGGCCCCGATGTCTGGCTTCAAAAGCCGACGAGAAAGGAGGGCGCTGATGCATGCTTAATAGCATGTAAGGATTCCTTTATGGCTTCTAAAAAGGGACACATCACCCAACCTTCCTGTCCTTTCTAGCTGTTGGTGGTGACAGCAGGAGTTAGCACCCTGTCCTTTTGAAGTTCCTCAGAGAAACAGTTATAAGCAGTGTGACTAAGGTCCTGCATGCTGTGCAAACACACACTTTTATACCAGTAAAATATACAATGTGAACGTTACTTTCACTTGGTTGTTGACATTCATTCATTCAACCTTTATTTATACAGGCTAGCCTCGTTGAGTCACGGGGACTCATTTACAAGAGGGACCTGTCTCACTCACACCAAACAACCATCCACTCTCACACTCACACCTAGGGTCAATTTAGAGTCACCAATCAGCCTAACAAGCATGTTTTTTGGTCTGTGGGAGGAAACCGGAGTACCCGGAGGAAACCCACGCATGCACGGGGAGAACATGCAAACTCCACCCAGAAAGGCCCCGGACCGGGATTTGCATGAAATGCATGCATGAAATGTTCACATGTATCTATTCTTTAATATCAAACAAATAGAAGAGCTCTTTAACTGTAAAATGTATTTAAAAAAAGCATGTATTTTCTTAAATTGCAAATATCTTTGGGTAGCAGTAAGTAGTATCCAGTGGTGGGCGCCAGACCGCTAGGGAGCGCTAAAGCGCTAATCCGCTTACAGTGGACCTAAACTTTTTGTCAGCGTTTTTGTGAATTGACTAACTTTTATAATTCATAAGCGGATTTGTGCTATTTTTATTTAAAATGCAGTACCGCTAATAACTAATTATCTATCAGTAAAAACCAATAAACTTATTTACAAGCTCTTGTTTTACCTTTTTCCCCACCGTAAACAGCAGAAAGGAGGAAGGGTGTGAGGGGAAGGGGGGCAGAGCTGAGAACAGACCATGTAGGTAAATGCCTGGGGGTCCCATTTCAGCAGTGGCCCCGGCCCCGCCTCGCCCCGTGCAGTCACCTACATAACTAACATTGATCCTGCTTGTTAATATACATTTAACATAAAAATAATTATAGTTACGATGAAAACGTTCATTAAATACGCAATAAAAAAACGGTCGATTTCTTTATCCCCCTACTAAAAATGGACTATTCCATCTTTACATCTTCCGGGTCAGAGTTGAACTCAGGGGCTTCTGTGGCTAGCTGGCTGCGCTCGGTGTCTTCATAAATCCGTAGAGAACCCCGCTGTTTCAAGCCAAATTAACGTGGCCGGATGATTTTATTGAGGGTTTTGTGTCGACCACGCGACGGTGAGTCGTTATTTTTATGTATTTTAGTTACTTTTCATTAAATCTGTTGACTACCTATAGACGCTAACGCTGTGTCTGCCTGTTGGTTGTGCTGGGTTACTAATGGATAAATCCGTAGAGAACCCCGCTGTTTCAAGCCAAATTAACGTGGCCGGAGGATTTTATTGTGCGTTTTGTGTCGACCATTCGACGGCGAGTCGTTAGTTTCATGTATTTGGGTTACTATGTATAAATGCGGTGGCGACACACCCGTGTATTTGAGATTTAAACGTGGTTTTAGGGATTAAAAGATCATTCTATTTTTTGTTAATTTCGTGGCCGAATAGAATATATGTACGTAAAGTATTAAATAAATCCTTTGATTTTTGTAATTTCATCCTTTTAGGATCATTTTTGTTACTTTTCAGTTGGCAGTGTAGTGCAAATATTGATAACGCTGCCGGCTATATATAAATATATATATATATATATATATATATATATATATATATATATATATATATATATATATATATATATATAATATATATATAATATATAAATAGCGGATTAGATTAGCTTCCCCTAATTTTCATAAGACATTTGTGCTTTTGAAATTGTGGACCTAAAAAAATTAATAAGCGTTTTAGAAATTGTGGAACTAATTTTTTAATTAGCGGTGCCCAGCTTTGGTAGTATCCAATACTCAAAGGTCTTTATTAAATATCAAATAAATACCTTTTAATTACAGGCTATGAGTACTAACATGGTACTTACCTGTTACTTACAGGTACTTGAGGGTTTCTTATCTGGTGCTTACAGGGTACTTATATGGTACATACTGGTAAATACCAGGCACATATTTAATGCTTACAGGTTACTTAGCTGGTACATACTATGTACTGTACTTTCAAAATACTTACCTGAATTATACTGGGTACATACCTGGTATGTATCTGGTAATTACCTGGTACATACAAGGACTGTGCTTTATTCTAAAGAGATCTGTTACTTCTAGGTTAAATATTTTGTATACGAGGTAAAAGAATATGTAATGGGTACTTACATGATATGTACCCGTTACATTCATTCAACCATTATTTATACAAGTTAGTCTCATTGAGGCACGAGGACTCATTTACAAGACAGGCATACCAAGTACTCATATGTAATGTACTGAGTACTTACAGGCTATATATCATATACTTATCTGTTACTTGAAAATACATACTTAGTACTTACAGAGTACATACCAGGTATTTAAAAGATACAAACTGGGTACTTGTAGGATGCCTACCTGGTACTTACAGGATACACACTGTATTGACTTACTGTACAAAGTAAGTTTGTGGCGGCGCAGTTTAACTGCTGCAGCTCCGTGCACTCGTCCCATCTTAAGACGGATGTGCATAATCAATCACATTGTATTGTGCCCTGGTGTAATGGCAATGTCAATAAAGATTTATTCTATTCTATTCTAATCTAAAGGACCAAGCCTATATTATGGAGTGGCACATTTCCTTGTACTTGCTAGATACCTAATAAGTAAGTGAGTACCTACTACTTACCTGGTACATACCAGGTTGTATTATGTATCCATCAATGAATACTGCAGGCATACTTGTATGTTTAAAAGGTTTTAGAGCGTGTTTTCTCCTCAGCTCTCTTCTTTATTTGGATAATTCCCTTTCGAGTGCTACAGACATCAGAGCTCAGCCAGTAAACTTATTGTAAATTCATTAATTACTGAGAAACTCATTGAGAACAGGACCACCACACATCTGGTTTGTGGTTTTATATCCCCAGTTCTGCTTGTGACTGAATTATTTTTATTCATCTAGCACATAAGTTCATGTTCAATTCTACAAGCTTCTGTGCAGTTTAGGCCGTACAAAGGAAGTTCAGCTCTCCAGGGAGACAACAAGGAATTGCTTTCAAATACTAACAGCATGAAGACAACCGCGCTGAAGGAACGTAGGGAATGTGCGGTTTTTTTTTGTGTGATTTTGCAACTGGATTATTTTTTAATCTCCTGCTGCTGAAAGGCAGTGATCTTTTCCCTGTGTCTTTGAGTATGTGTGAGAATGCGTGAGGGTTGTCTGTCATGTTAGCAAAATATTTAATCAACCGGTAATGAGATTGTTTTATTGAAACTCAGTCAACCCAAATCAAGATGGCTGCCACAGCTATCTTGTATTGCTGCAAATTAAAAATGTTTAACACTTGTTTAGTAAATTTTGGTCGAATGCCTTCTCCAAGTCCACAAAACACATGCAAACTGGTTGGGCAAACTCCCACGCGCCCTCCAGGACCCTGCTGAGGGTGTAGAGCTGGTCCAGTGTTCCACGACCAGCACGAAAACCACACTGCTCCTCCTGAATCCGAGGTTTGACTATCCGACGGACCCTCCTCTCCAGAACCCCTGAATAGACCTTACCAGGGAGGCTTCATAGTGTGATCCCCCTATAGTTGGAACACATTCTACGGTCCCCCTTTTTTAATAGGGGAACCACCACCCCAGCCTGCCAATCCAATGGAACTGTCCCCGAGGAGCTTTCGGTGACCTCAGCCCCAGAGATTGGAGTGCCCGACCCAAAGTCGGGATCACAATAGTGTGAATGCTTCTTAAGCAGTCACATTATAAGTGAAATAAATCAAAATATCAATTTTCAGCGAGCCAATCAAAAAGTGTTTTTATTTTTTTAATTTTTTATTATTTACTCTTTATTTATCCAGGTAGTCTCATTGATATTCATCGAGCCAATCAAAAAGTTTTTTTTTATTTTATTATTATTATTTACCCTTTATTTATCCAGGTAGTCTCATTGAGCAACGAGAACTCATTTTCAAGAGAGACTTGTTAGGGAGCAGATGGTGGGGGTTGAGGGCCTTGCTCAGGAGCCCAGAGTGGGGAGAATGAGGGTGGAGGCAGGTGTGGGTGTTTCACCTTTTTCCACCCACATTTTATTTTTATTTTTTTATGTTGTCGGTACCGGGGCTTGAACCGGCGATCTTCCGATCACAGGCCCACCGTCTCTAACCACTGCGCCACCACTCCCCCCACTGCTTGTGACGAATGATGAAAAATATCGCTGCTGGTATTTTAGGTGCCGAGAGTTATGGCAGAAAAATAAAAACATTTCTATTCGAAAGGTCCTTGACCCGGTCCTGAAAAATAAACAGGCAGACAGTGATTTGGAGGAGAAGCTGTCAGAGAAGGAAGACAACGTGAAGGAAAAATCTGGCATGTTTCACAGCATCAGTCAGTCACACGGAGCGAGCTCAGACCTTCCTGTGTGTGAGCAAGAGAGTTGGAGTTGTTTTTTTGTTTTTTTCCAAGGGATTGGACGGTGTCAAACTTTTCCTTCACCCAAACCACAGAAATGTTGTTAGCGACACGAGCTGGCAGAGGATCACGAGGTGCTGCATGCTTGTGAGAAACTACTTTCATTAGAGTTAAATGATAAACACTGTTGAATAAATTATTTGTAATTAGAGCTGCAGTTTTATAATTATCATGGAGATTAGATGTTTTTTAGTCAGCATGTGAACAGTAAATTGTTGTGTGATGTTGTATGGACAGTTATCGCCCACCACTGAAAGACAGAGGTGGGTGATAACGTTTTTCCTTGCATCTCTGTGTGCACATTTATATATGTGTGTTCAAAGTTCATGCACAACTTCCTTTCCAAGGATTGATTTTAAAAGAGCTGTAACTTTGCTCCTTTGCAGCATATGATGGTTTAAGTCTAAATTATAAACTCTGGATGAAAGATGGCGGGTGACATGCATTTCTTCAAGAAATGCTAGACTGTTAATTACAAATTCAGTGTTTGCAGTTCCACAAATGCTGTTTCTGTTTGGATGTTCAACAAAGCATCTGTCTGAAATTGTTAAGGCTCCCACATACTCGCGCGTACGTCAGTCCGCAGAGGTCCACACGTACTGGATTAGACTCAAAGCAGACCCCCCCAGGGCATGTCCGTGCAAAGCTCAATTTTTACGTATGCATACGCTGTGTCGCACAATAAACTGCCCGGCGACGGACTGTTTTGTATGCGACACCAATGTATCAAATTCCCCTTCTTCATCCATGGTCTGGTTTAATAGACTTTTCTTTTGTTTGTTTGTTTGTTTGTTTTTTCCCCAAGAGGGAAGCGATCTCTTCCTCCTTGTCCGTTGATGCCATGACTGAAATTGTGAGAAATGAAGGAATTTGTCACGAGCGAATTAAAAACATGGCCAGCGTGGCTGCGGAAGAGTCTGGTGATTTCCTGGTGGGCTGGTCTGATGTGTGGCCTGCAGGGCCAGTGCTCCCTGTTTTTTTTATTTTGTTTTTTATTACCAACATATAAACACAGAACACTGCTGCGCTTACTGCCAGCTAGCTCTCTTTTTGTTTTTTTGCGACCTGTCAATCAATACAGTAGGCGTGTCAGCAATCGGCAAACTCAGTTTGTCCTGAAGGTAAATGCCCCTTGCTGCAGCCGATCAGGGTGTACATTCGAGTATGAAGTCTCAACCTTCTGCAGACAATGCGCTCAGTTTCCGCACAAACTGAGGTCCGCATGAGTTTTTGGGAGCCTTTAGCGTTGGGGTTTTTATGTCAAAAGGACACAAGGAATTGAGTTTTTAATGGGCAAGTTGTAATTCACAACTCAAACTCTGGACACTTTGCCTGTTCTCAAATGGATGGCATCAAATCCTGAAGGACTAAAACAATGTTGTTCAGAAGAGCAAGCCCACATATGTTTATAGATTTGTCTGATTTCTCGTGCTGACTGCAGGCTGGGCAGAAAATTATCTAGATTTTTTTTTTTCTGTATTCTAAATAGTCCTGCAGGGCCTCTGAGGGTGGCTCACATTGATGGCCAAAATTAAATTATCCAGTTGGAAATATGACAAGTGTGTCTCATTCTGGTCTCAGGAAGGTACTAACACTAAAACAAAGGCAGTCAGAACTTTTTTTAACTTTTAGCCTTTCTTTCCCATGTTTTGGCGTCAAAACTTCAAGCATTTGCTCCCTTTAAGTCCAGACGTCAAGGAAACATTAAACTGCACAGTTTTGCACACACACACTGAAGATTTGCTCAAATCCAACGAGTTAAATAAATTTGCCAGACTGAGGTAAATCCTGTCAAAGCGGGCGTAGGAGTAAAAGCTGAAGATTTAGTTTTTTTTTGTGCAAAATGACACTACAAAGCACAAATGCGCCGTCGGTTGCCTCAGCGTTTCTTCACAAATCATGACTCAGAAAATGAAACATCATCTTGCTTCATGTCCTTCAGCGCACTAAATTTCATCCTGTGCTCTGACCTGGGATGTTTTGTTCATTTTTACCCACCTGCTGAGAGCACCAAGTCTGTTTGCTCTCAGCAAAGTGAGCCGCCTGCTGCCTGTAAAGCCGTTTCGGCAGAAAGAATTAAACTAACAGAGCAGGTCATATCCGTATCACGCTCCAACAAAACTCATTCTCTTCTTTTTTTTTTTGCCAGTGAGCTTAAACCAGGGGGAAACAAATGTACCGGTAAATCTTTTGGCTCAGAAAGCGTCAATCACACCAGATTATTGGTACTACAGTGAGAATAAAGGTTTAAAAACACCATTAAGGCTTGGTTATAGTCGCGCTTTGGTCCGCAAGCTGGAGCGCGCGTGCTGCGCGCGCACTGAGCCGTGCGGCTTGATGCGTTTATAGTGTCGCCGGCGGCGCATGGCAAAGTGCTGTTCTTTTACGGACCAGCAGGTGGCAGTACCCTCTAAAACCTGTGCATATGTTGCAAGAAAGGTGTAGAAGAAGAAATCTACAGTAGAAGAAGAACTGTTTGAAATCACACAACAAAAACAAATGGCTTTCTGCTCGCTCGGGGAATTTAATACATTTGTATCACATAAAAAACATTCCTCCATGCGTTGCGACGCCGTTTCCACGACCACAGCGGCGCAGACAGCTGGCGTGAAGAGCGTGAAGGCTGTCGGTGAGGTCCCCACCCGAGCTGTCAATCAATTTGGCGCGAGCGCTAGGCTTGCGTAGTTTCAAAAATTCGGAGGTGCGCGACACGCGCCAAACCGACGCGCGGGGCCAAAGTGCGGGGGCGGGGACTATGCGATTGCGTCACTTTGGCCGCGCGCTCTCTCGCGTCAACCATAAATCAGGCTTTAGGCTCATCTGTGATAGAGTCCGAGGAGAGAAGGACTTCATGTCAGCTCCAAATAATTAGAGGTCAAAAGAAAAATGTCAGTTTGTGTTGGCCTACTATCATTTAGCTTTTATTGTCAGTGACATTCAGTATTGAACTGAAAAAAATGGATGTCAGAGTAAAGGGAAAAGGCTAAGACACTGATAGAAAAGAAGAGGAAATTGTAGGGGAGGAATGAGAGATCAGAGATGGCAAAGAATGAAAAAACAAATAGAGAAGGCAGGAAATTAAATGATAAGGGACTCAGCCATGTCAACACTCACAGCACTGCTCAAGATTTAATGGACGAGTCCTCGCCGATACTCTTCAAAACTGTCAACGAACCCACAGGTTAGACTTCAGCTGTCGACGCTGCTCATTCATCACAACATTAAAACAATAACAATGTTGCAGAAAATGTGCCCTCCTGGAAGAGAGTAATTGTTTATGTCCTAGATTTTGAGCAATCACTTGACACTCTTGTCATCCAGAATAACAACAAGGCATTTTGTTACAAAGGAGAGGTGACGCAGTTCAGTTGATTTGTAAGATAGAGGCTATAAATTCCACGTGCATTTGATAGAAAATACCTTGAAGCTATTTCAACTAGATTTTTTTAGACCCAATTATTATACAGTACTTTGCTTTTTGGCTCGGAGTCAAACAAAAACTTTGACTCCACGCCCGCTTCTGTTTGGGAAATACAACAGAATGTCAGACACTTGAAACAACGGTTAAAGTAGGGTTCAGTGGAAAGGTTATGAGCAATTAATATCCTATTTGTTGTAGACAATCCTTTGCAGCTCCTGTTTGAGAAATGGAGTGAAAAAGAGCTAATTCTGTTTTTTTTTAAACTACACATCTTCTTCTTTTTTTCTCTGTGGCTGATGGTATATTTCAGTATACAGTACAGTCCCTCGTTTATTGCAGAGATTACGTTCCGGACTCCCTGCAAAAGTGAAAATCTGAGAATGTTCTAAACTCTTAAACCTACTTCATTTTAACAACATACAGTACTACTGTATGTGTAGCTAGTAAATTTTACTTACCAGCTCAGAAGAACAGAAGCGGCTCGGTTCCGGTCTGACCCGAGAGATGAAAAAAGTCCCGGTGTGCTCCGGATAGGGCTCTGGACCTTCGGAGGCAGCGTCTGGCTTGGAAGCCCTCGTGTGCTGGCTACTAACTCTCAAGGTTCACTGATGGGTCTGGAGGTCTGGTTCATCTACAGTTCTGGTCTGGTTCATTGGGTTCAATGCAGCTCTTTGCATCCGCTGGACGCCGAAGTCACTGTATTAAGTGCCAAACTTTCTCAGATCAATATAAAAACTTTCCCTCAAGTATTTCAGCAGACGGAAACGGAGCTTCTAGGCATGGCCCTGTTGGCTTCTGGGAAATGTAGTCGTTATGAGCAGGAATAGACTTAAAGAGAGAAAACTACAAAATAGAGGTTCCTGTCCAAATTCTTTTATTTTGTTAACTTTTTACTGTACAGGACTGTATCCAGTACTGTCCCAATCACATGAGTAATTTTGACAATCATGTGTCCTGTACTTTTTTTTTTAAATATATATATATATATGTTAAAGTGCATTGACAAAACGTGATACAGCAATTCCGCAAAAGTGGAACGCAAAGTAGCGAGGGACTACTATATTTCATGTCACATACTGTAAAAACAGAATTAGGTATTTTCACTCCAATACATAGTTCCCAGACACGCCCCAGTATTGCGCAATAGCCGCGGCCGCACCATATGTGTAGGCAGAAGAAAGGCAAGATGGCGACAGCAGACACGAACAACCAGAGCAAATTATACGGACCAAAACACGAGCCACCCCACAGCTTCACCAAGGAACAAGAGAAAATGGCAGTGGTCGGAGTTAAAAAATAAATCATGGCAGACGAATCGGACAACTAGTCACAAAGTAGTTACTCTGATATCATTAATTATTTAATTACTACAAGGAGCGCACACCGGCATCACAGCTAGAGCTTCACAGCTTTAAATCCACAAAAGATGTGTAAACTGTCTCAATCATATCTAACCAGCTAAATAAAGGTTTAACTAAAATAACACACAGCCAGCACAAGCAGTCCAAGCTGTGAACACGACCAGAACCAGCACTTTTGAGTGTTACCGTGTTGGAGGTTAGCATGTTAGCACTGGAGCGGAGGGTCCCTCCAGCTCAGACACGAACAACCAGAGCAAATTATACGGACCAAAACACGAGCTACAGCTTCACCAAGGAACAAGAGAAAATGTCAGTGGTCGGAGTTAAGAAAGAAATCATGGCAGACGAATCGGACAACTAGTCACAAGTTACTCTGATATCATTAATTATTTAATTACTACAAGGAGCGCACAGCACAGAGCTTCACAGCTTTAAATCCAAAAAAGATGTGTAAACTGTCTCAATCATATCTAACCAGCTAAATAAAGGTTTAACTAAAATAACACACAGCCAACAAAAGTCCAGGCTGAACACGGACCAGGACTATCACTTTTGAGTCTTACCGTGTTGGAAGTTAGCATGTTGTTAGCATCTGGAGCGAGGCTCGCCGGAGCTCAGGTCGGACGGCGTGCATCCGCTGAGGCGGCCGCGGAGGCACGTCCACGTCCCATGGGACCGACGCGTCGCCCGCACGACTTGGCTCCAGTCCTCCTTTCCCCACTGGGGTGGTCTCCATGCCGGTCCGGAGGACCGGCTTGGACCGTGAGGCCAGCCATTGTTGCGTTAGCGAGATGCTAAGCTAACCACAGCATGCAAGACGGTGTCGCTAAATAATGAAAAAAAAACCAGCTCTAACACACAGACAGTTGTACTCTAACATTGTTTCATAAAATGATTTATGTAGAATATTTTGTTTACCGGCCAAAGGCAGATGTCTTCAGAGCAGATCCGAGCAGAGTTGGGGCTGCAAGCTGCAGCTGTCAGCTCCTCCGATGAGATAAATCCTTCATGTTTACTTTTTTTTTTGATTGAGTGAAACCTGCGCGTTGCCCAAACGTCTACCCGACTGGAACAACCACTGACACAACACGAAGTAACCATTGTAATTAATTAGAAATTAACAAAAAAAACAACGTGAAAAATGGACATCCATTTCAATGCGCTCAAACTGCAGCTAAACCTACAAGTGGGAGGGTCAAACAGGACAACCCACAGATGTGACGTCACATGGGAACTATGTATAGTCGAGAGCAAAGTGTTCAATGGCGACAAGTACAAGTAAAACTTCCCTTCAACTGCAAATAAGTGTAGGAGTTAGGACTGAATGGACTCAAAGCATGTGACAGCCACACTGTTCATTTTCTTCACTTTGAGACTGATTGCAAAAGATGATCATAATGGCCGATGCGAGACCAATTTTGGACAAATCAATGTTGCCTCCAGTCTCTTCAGTCTTTGCCACTACCAGTTCTCTAATTGGGAAAATGAGTTTAAGTTGTCCATCAGATCAACCAGAGAACTCTGCGTACTCCAGTGTTTACGAAATGCACATACATTTTCTGGAGGCATAGATTTGCTCCAGTCCATGCGTCGTAAGTGAGATTATCTGGTGCGTCTCTTTTGCCTTGAGCGATGTGGTAAAACACCGCCAAGGACTCTCAAAGCTGTGGAGCCGCGATGAAAACCTCTCAGCTGTCATGTCAGTTACTCACTGCGTTTTCACAGGCGAAGTGTACAAAGCTTTCAGTCTGTGCATCCCAAGGGACTGAAAATACAGGCGTTCTTTCTTAGTGTTTCACAGAAGCTTTTGATAACTATGTTTCCCTCAGAGATCAAATCTAAAAAGAGACAGCAAGCAGAACGTGGAGGTGATAAAGCACAAGGAGGACCAAGATGTTAGCCAAAGGGGACAGAAAATGTAAAACACAGGGGCGTCTATATTTACAGCATTATTTTATGTTGGAAATTCACAAAACCTGGTAATATTTCATTCTAAAATATTTGTCATTATTTAACTGATGGTTCACACAGCTTTTTGACCGCTTTCCTCTCAGTGCACAGACATAAAACAGCAGTTTCTCAGATTAAAATTTGGAAAAACCTCCCGTGAGGAACTTTGATGAGCAGGGTGAGCTGTTTTATTCTTTACTTTATTTTCAAAAGTTTATTATTTGTTTGTGTTGGTGTTTGTTGTTTCCAGCACCCCTGAGGCATAGCTGCTGAACAAAGAGTTGAGAAATATGTTGAACAGTTTTTACCGTGCACATTTCAAGGTGTGAATACCAATCCCTGTATGAATCAAAACTACAGAGGCCAACAATCACACAGTTTACAGGTTGGACTCCCCAATGTACCCGGAAAGGCTTATTGGTGAAATTCGTGGTACAAAGTTTTTATTTCTGTAAACTTCAGATCAGTTTTATCTTATTATTTGGGGCGGCTGTGGCTGAGGAGCAGTCATCCTCCAATGCAAGAGTTGGCAGTTCAATTCCACCAGTTGAAGTGTCCCATGTCAAGACCCCGAACACTTCAATGCCTCCGATGTGTGTTCCTTCGGTGCATGAATGTGAAAAAGCACTGATTATTCTCTATAGAGATGTAGTAGAGTGCTGTATGAATGGGTAAATGAGGGCACAGATTGTAGGGCAAAGTGCTTTGAGTGTCTTGATGATAGAAAAGTGCTATACAAGTACAGCCCATTTACCATTTATTATTGATCCCTTAACTTCACATTGACCTCAAAGTCAGGGACAATCCCAAAATGGACAATGACAAACTTGATATCAGGCAACAGCAGCTTCCTAACTTGACAAGCTTCAAATCCACATTTGTCACTTTCATTTAAATATAGCTTCTTAGACATCTCCACACCCCTCTGCTCCTCACTTTGGTTGAATACTTTGGTTCTTAAAGGCTTAAAAGGAGATTTAGTGAGAACAACACCTGGGTTTTAGCACAGCATTCTTTTGGATCAGCAAACCAGGCATTGCTGATGATTTTAGGT
>JBBPBX010019679.1:22660-25160 GCA_038048925.1 Garcialebias charrua | reverse complement strand
GTTCCTCTTTAAACACTAAAACATTTAATAACATAAGCATACAATGAAATAATAAAAGTGTAATACTGTCCTGAGTTTTTGCATAGTAGTACAAAAGTATAAAAAGTATATATATAAAGTAAAATGAAGGCTCTGACATTGGCATTTGTAATAGAGTGACAGAGCAGCATATGAAGTTTATGTACACAGTATATGTATGAGGTAGTTGATATTGGTATAGAGGTAAAGTGGCATATGCAATAAGGCTAGTAAAAAGAATATATATACTGTATCAGCAGTAGTGTAGATATAAAAAGTAGTGTAAATGTAAATAGTAGTAATAAATGGAAACAGTAGTAATAAATGGAAACAGTAGTAATAAATGGAAACAGTAGTAATAAATATAAACAGTAAATGTAAACAGTAAATGTAAACAGTAGTGTAAATGTAAACAGTAGTATGACTATAGACAGTAATGTAATACAAACATTAGTGCAAATATGAGAAGTAGTGCAAACTGAATGAGCACATGACCGTGTGTTGAGTGTATAACCCGTTTTGATGATACAGAATCCAGTTTTAAACATCTTTGTGTTGTGTGGTAATGTGTGAAAGTTTTTTGTGTTAAGGCAGTACAAGTGGGAGGGAGGCAGAGTAGGTAGAGAGTTTAGCATCCTGACTGCCTGATGAACAGAGCTGTCACTCAGTCTGCTGGTTCGAGCCTGGAGACTCCTCAGTCTCCTCCCTGATGGCAGCAGTCTGAAGCAGCTGTGTAGTGGGTGTGTGGGATCACCTGCCATGCAGAGGGCTTTCCGAGTGAGGCGGTTGCTGTGTAAGTCCTGTAGTGAGGGGAAGGAGGTGCCGACGATCTTCTCAGCTGCTCTCACGATGCGCTGGAGGCTCTTGCGGCATGATGCAGTGCATGCACCAAACCACACAGTGATGCAGCTGGTCAGGACACTTTCTATGGCACCCCTGTAGAAGGTGCACATGATGGGGGTTGGAGCTCCAGCTCTTTTCAGCTTGAGGAGAAAGTAGAGGCGCTGGTGAGCCTTCTTGGCCAGTGATGCAGTGTTCCTGCTCCAAGACAGGTCCTCTGAGACGTGCACTACCAGGAACTTGGTGCTGTCCACTCTCTCCACTGCGGTATTGTTGATGGTTAGAGGGGCATGTTGGGCATCCCTCTTCCTGAAGACCACAACAATCTCCTTAGTCTTTTCCACGTTCAGAGTGAGATTGTTGTGTCCGTACCACAAGGCCAGGTGGCTCACCTCGTTCATGTAGTCTGTCTCATCATGGTAAATGGTGAAGAGTCCTAAACTCTTAGACGTGCTCAAAAGGAGAGAGAGAGAGAACTTGTATAAAAAAGTATTTATTATGACAGGCATAAGGGTTATAATTAATCAAAGGACAGACATAAAATACATTTACAGTATATGCATATAAATGGGAATTACTTCAGTCTTCTGGTCATTAAAACTTAGGAAGTTTGAAGCCATTCAAGTCTTAATGTCATCCAGACATTTTAGGAGAGAGTGGAGGGAGCCTGTATTTGCTTGTTTCAGTGGCAGATATATCTGGCAATCATCCGCGTAACAATGGAACAAAATTCCATGTTTTCTTAGGCCCTGTTTACACGGACACCGTGTGGGGGAAACGGATGTTTTGGGTATGTTAATTAGGTGAAAAGTTTTGCGTTGACACGGTCGAATTCTGTGGATACGACTCTCTCCCCCCCCCGTCCTCATGATTTCACTGTAGTTACCATGCTGGGCCATTAGATGGCGCTGTGATTTTTGGAACCTTCACTACTGCGCATGCGTGCTGCCTGAGGTAAACAGAGGCAGCCTGCCTCGTCTGTTTTCCTCTCTGGCTAAAATCAGCTAACTACAAGTTGTTGTCAACAAGTTAACAACAAGTTAAAGCTGGAATTTGGATAAGAGTCAACAGATTTGACACCAAGTGGGACCGCTTCATCTAATACCTGCAAACTCAGAAGGGATGAAAAAGGTGACAAACGTTGCGCCAACCCCCCCCCCCCGAAAGATTTTGTAATTTTTTAACATGCTTCAGGTAAAAGTCATTTACTAACCTGATTTAATGAGAACATAAATAGGAAAGATTGTGTCAACCAAAAAATGAACAACCAACAACAGCAGCAAGTCAAATACAGCAGAACATTTTGCTAACAATGCGCTGCTCCGAGTCAACAGATGCATTTAAAAACTTAAGACTTATCTCTTCAGACAGGCTTTTGGTTAATTTTGTACATTGATTTTAGAGTTTGTTATGTTTTACCTTTTTGTGTAGTACTTCTGTGATTTTATTTTTCCTTTTTATTTTTCCTTTTGTAAAGCACTATGTGACTCTCATGTCTGTGAAATGTGCTATATAAATAAAACTTACTTACTAACAGTAAAAACTCATTTCTTAAATGTTTTGCCAGAAATTTTTGAATAAAGTATATTTCCTGCATTCTGGTGTATTTTAACAAGTTGTTAAACATCTATGTTTACCTACA
>JBBPBX010019679.1:0-21802 GCA_038048925.1 Garcialebias charrua | reverse complement strand
GATCAACTTCAAAGCACAAAAAGTAAACCAAAAGTGTAAAGATTATAAACAGCCTGTAAAATTCACCACAACAAGACCACGCTCAAAGCTTGGGAACATCCACCATGTCCCTCGGATGGATGACGGACTAGGATGACCTGGTATACCACAGCAGAATGTTTGAAGCCATCAGCCTCACCATCACCCACCCTGCTATGAGAATCCTGTTACACCCACAAGCCATGATGAACAGTCGTGAACAGATTTGAATGAACCCCAAAATCAGTATGCAGTTGAAAAATGGGAAACCTGAAACGGTAATGAAATGCAAGAAAAATCATTGTTAAAAGTCCAAACACATTAATGCAACCCAATACACTCAAAGTTTACAAAATCTTCTTTCTCCTTTTTTTTTTTTACACATGAATCACTGGATCTGGACCTGCAACGGAAAGTTAGCAACACGCCATACTCATAATGAACTTTGAAACCAGATTGAAACCCTAAACCTTTAAATTGAGAAAAACCCTCAAACGTTTTATTGTTCAAACTTTAAGATTGTAAAATGTGAATCAAATTTCAACCCGTCCACCGTAAAGGTAAAACCCGAAAGTGAAGAATGTAACCCACTCCCTTAAAAATTAGACCTGGCTGTAAGTAAAACTATGTGTTGATGTGTTCTGAACTTGACCTCTAACCTTAGGAAAGTAGTAAAAATGTTGAATGTGACTAAAAATTTAAAATATAGCAGCAAATAGTTGACAGCTAAATCAATTCCAAGATAAGATTAGTAATTAGTAATGTAAAGTATAAAGTGTAACACTAATTCAAACTCAAAGGTAAAGTCTAAAATCTAATTTTAAATGTGTGATCCTTTAAATGTGAGATTTACAGTTTAAAATTTAACTGATTTAGCGGTACCCCAAATACTGATGCTTTTAAGAATTCAAGAGAGTAGAAACACCTTTACAATTTAAAACACCGTTTTAGTCCTTTTGATTTAATAAAAAAACACCCTGAGTTTTGTTCTTCTCAGATCTTTCTGAATGCCGCCCTCCTTCAACGGCAGCTGAGATGTTGACACGTCACCACCCCTTTTCGGGCTGCAGATTGCTCAAGATAATAAACCAGCTGGTACTTTGTTCATTTCCCCGATCCACTGGCAAGCAAACTGCCCCAACCCAACAGGATGGATAATCTTCCCTCTTTGGCTCCTCTTGCTGCGCAGAGTGATGGATGCCTCCACCTGCGACACTCTGCACGACCGCTGTAGCCCCCTTCCCTCAGAAGGCTACAACATAGAAATTTCAGGATGCTTTTTCTCAAGACGCAGATCACCTTCTCAGGACCAGGGGCCTCATGTATCAACCGTGCGTGCGCACAAAAACATTGCGCACGTCACTTTCCACGCAAAACCCCGTATGTATCAAAACTGAAATGAACGTGAATATCTGCGCATCCACGTACATTTCCACGCCAGCTCCCCTGCTTGCGTACGCACGTTTCTGTGGTTCTTGTTCCTTTGGCGACACTTACAGGTGCTTCTGAGAAACTGAAGCCCCACAGTCTGTGGTTGACTTTAAGAGCGGCTTGAAGACCTTTCTTTTTAACCGAGCATACTCTTCCTCCTCATGATTCTACTTTTGATCTTAGTTGATACTGTTGTTGATTTTAACTGTTTTATTATTTGTTTTATCGACATTTAATTCTGTTGCACTTTGTAGCACTTTGAGATTTCCATTAATGAAAGGTGCGTTATAAATTGAATTCATTATTATTATTATTATTATTATTATTATTATTATTATTATTATTATTATTATTATTATTATTATTATTATTACTATTAACTGTTCATGATGTGAAAATGATTAATATTCCCACCAAACACACGATTAACAAGTACATCCACATGGACGCGCAAAGTTGTGCAAAAAATAAATGTAACAGGAACGGATACATTCAGCCTTACTGGAGGATATAGATAGTGTAACACGCAGAGCATTTATTTATAAACAGATATAATTCTCTGATCTAGGATATGGCTTATCAGCCGTTTTCAGAAATAATCATTTTTCAGTTTGGCACTGCTGCGCACTGGCGCAACACAGGGGCCGCGCATCACGCGTGCACGTGCAGAAACTGGGGTTCCACAGGAGCTTAGAGGGAGCTGGCAGGTCGATCAGGGCTGTGCCAGTCCAGTCCACACAAAGCCGATTCATGTCCAATGGAATGGTCTCATCCATATGATCCCAAAGGCTGAGTTATGGTCGCGCTTTGAGCGCGCGTGCACCCTCGCCGGTGTTACACGGCAGTGGAGGTGTGTCATTATCTGTGTTTATTGTAGATGTCTCCAAAATGACACGTGAAAGTACACCATTTATAACTTGTATGGGAGTACTGTAAAAGCTTCACAGACAGACAGATTGCGCACAAGGCTGCAGCGCGCGCTTTGGAGACTCCAACATCACGTCATGTCATGAAAAGTCTCCACTGAGACGCAGAGACTCGTTTCTTCATATCATCTATTAAATAAACGAAGATCTATGTTCTAGCAAACATCCAAGTAAGTTCCTCTGTGTTTACAGTAATTATGGTAATTAACTCGTGCGCAAAGTTAATATTTTCACTCAGAATGAATGAATGAGCCGGTGGCGCACCTGACAGCAGCGTGCGCGCACACGAATACCGGCACACAATCACTCGTTCTTTGCGTGATGAACACAGTTTATTACTATTCTTACTTAGGATGTTTGTCCTCACTCATATTATATTAAATCCATTGTTTTCCTGAATCTAGAAATGATTTCTGATCGCGCAGGGATCAAACAAACATGTCCTTCACACATGCAGGAAGTAATTTGCATCTGTTTAACATATGTAAATGTAGGCGTGTCAGGGGAGGTGTCTGACGTGCGCTCAGTTCCACGTTCATTGTGATGTACAAAAGGAATGTGCGTGGATACCGGTGTACGCACAGCTTGATAAATCTGGATTTTTTTTGTGCGTAGACACTTTTCTGGATTTGACCGTACGTCACTTTTCAGTAAGAAATCCACGCAAGTCTTTGATACATGAGGCCCCAGATCACTTCCACAGGAAACTGCATGCCCAGAACACTGAATGACGTGTCTTCCACGTTTCACTTCCTCCACAAGAAGGAAGAAAGGAAAACCCCAAACTCAGGAATGAAGCTGCACCGCTGGATCAAGGATGAAGAACCTGTACCACTCGTTCAATGTGCACCCAACCTGCTCCAGATGCAATGGGGAGCACTTTAGCCCTGATGCTCCACCAAGGCCGCCTCGAACGGGATCAGAGGATGGTGGGACTCTTTGGCTGCAGCACGTTCACTGAGATGGAACCGTGTGGATCCCCTGGCATTCCCACGCACCGTCTGGGATGTGCGTTCAGTGACCTCGTACTGGTTCATACTGACCAGGACCATCTGGTCTTGCCTCCTTTGGAATCTGTTGAGAAACTCTAGACCACAAGCTTCGAATTGTTAGACTAAACATAGGGCCTTCTTGGTTTAACCCACTTCACTCCTCTAAGAGATTGGTGAAGGCCTGGTTGACTCCTAACGAGCACAATCTACGTATCAATGATGAATCAATCATACTTGTTATCCTCTAATCTCAATGAAGTAAGCTAATATCTTCAATAGTGATAATAAAAATTGTTCAAATAAAATTAAATTCCATCCTCACCCAGTTCAAGGGAGTACCGTCCTAGATCCGCATGTTGGGGGCAACGTTATCTCCACCACAAACAAACTCTCAATAAAATTTAAATCGTATTACAAAGAAAGAATCATGCATGTTAGTAGAGTTTAGGAGAGACTTAATCTTCATTAGGGTTAATTGTGAGTAGTTTTGAGACAGTTCATACTTACAAAAATACTGTACCTTTTCACTCAGCTTATAGCAGAAATTACACATAAAAGTAACATAGCATGCAATAGAAATACAGAATTCACAAAACTTTGTACACCTATGGTTCTATACACCTTATTCCTGAGTCGATAAGTCACCTGTTGTCCAGTCAAGTCAACGGTGTATAAAACAGTGTCATAACTCAATCCTCTGATCAGTTCTACTTCAGGTTTGAGTGGTTTGAGCCTGCAGGCCAGGAAACATTTCCAAGGGGCGTCCCCCATCCTAGAGATCTGCTTCACACACAGTTCACAGAGGAAAAAACAGTGTTGTTAATTGCTCATATAAACCTTTAAGACGCCTCATGCTGTATGAGTGACAATTTCATTCATTCAGAATCTAAAACATCTGTATGAACTAACCTTTTCCTAAGTTGTCTTCCTAATTAAGAATATGCTTACACCGATACTCCTCCCTCCATGACCTGATTAAAGAAAATAAACGTTCAAGACTGACGCCGCGCTCAACATCGACGCAAGTGGATTTTGTTTCTAACGCCAATTTATCAGTTCTCCTTATTACGCTTTATATAGTAAAATGCATTTACCCTCTATTAGTTAATTTGGAAGTATTTTTATTTTTAGGAATTTTAGGAGCCCTTATCAACCTAGTTATTTTCAGGACCAAATTCAACCTCTCTATTTTTAGGAACATTTGTCAACCTCTCCCCCTTATGGAACAACACTCTTCCCTCGTTTCAATCCTGTAGTCTGCACGCAAAAGTTATTTGGTCGTCAAATTGGAAATAGTGTCAAAATTACCATTCTCAGTCAGGATTCCAGAAAAATGTTTCCCCAAGGCCCGGCCTATTGCCACCTCTAATTTGGGTTTAAAACCCACATGGCTAAGGGTGATCTGAAGTATCATCACCTTTCCACAAGATCATAATTATTTACCCAAGTGTATCTGTCGTTGCAAATCAGACTCCCGACATGCACTTGCGAAGGACACCTGCTACTCTCTCTTCAGCTCTAAAAAAATTGTATGAATGTATGTGGATAAGCCATTTTAACCTGCAAAAAATATATGAGTTAACTCGTTTTAGGGTCAGGAGCTGGGATCATTTCCCTTGCTTTATTTAAGCTTCACCACAGAGTTACAGGAACTAGAAAAAGTACAAAACAGACCCACATAAGTACAGGATAAACTAAGAATGATGTGGCCTCGCTGGCAGGCCCTAAATGTGCCTATGTGTTTCATTTTTTAAAAAAAAGCATCATAGCAACTGTAGATTTGATCCCGGATACTAAGATCAATGACAGATCCTCACAGATCAATATGGGATGCGGCCTTCGCCGGACTGCTGAAATGGGTGACTTCAGGACCCGTTTTCGTCTTTTTCTTTTTGGAGAGTGTATTCAGCCCTGTCTTGTACCAGTCTCCAGTGTGATGTCACTGAGCTGATTTTCCCGTCCCGGACGCCCTCAAATCCGGACTGTATGTTCTGGCCATTCGTGCTTGATGACCGTGTTTTGACAGTTCTTTGACAAAGTCGTGGGCGGTCGTGGTTAGGGGTTGAACGAGTACATAATTTTTAACCTCGACATTAACATAAAAAAACTCGAACGACGCTCGAGTAGCCGATGACGTCACAGTGTCTTACGATGCAAAATAAATAAATAAATATAAATGCCTAAAAACGTCTTTACAAAAAGAAAAAAAAGACCAACAAAGCATTGGGAGCATTTATTATGCTCCTATCATTTATCATACTGCACATAAGTCACAGGAAAAACAAAACTATTAGTTATATTAATAATATTAAAAGTGAAAGTATAAGGCGATGAAAACCGAAACTTAAAAAACAAATTGGGCCACAGCCACACCGTACCACCGCCTGCAGCTGTGCAATTTAGGTTTACTTTTAGAGATTGTGTTTATAGATTTTTAATAGCTCTAGAGAGATGAATATTTGTTTTTTTGTTTGTGAAACGAGAGAGATGAAGCCGTTTCAACCGTGTTATATATGGGACCTGCAATAAAACACTGCCCTCTGCTGTCACAACAATCTACTACGGTGTTGAAGCAAAGAACGTCAACAGGATGTTTCAATGAGTGGCGCAATTTATAAAATTATAAACTGTTTTACCTTTTTGACAAGACTGGACCAGCTTCATAGATCCGTGCGCACAAAGGAATCCATTTTGTAGCGTCTACTAAAAGCTAAAAGCTACCGCGCGCTCTGTTTTTATCACGTGATGACGTCACTACGGGTACCCGAGTTGGACAAAAAAGCCTCGATAGAAGTCAAAGCACTCGACCTGTCGAAAACTCGGTTATTCTGTTAATGCACTACGTGGTGTAGTGGTAATGGCAGTCGTCTCCCGATCGGAAAGTTGGCGGTTCGACTCCCGGGACCCGCACCATGTGTCGTTGTGTCCTTGGGCAAGACACTTAACCCTGAGTTGCTCCCGGTAGGACTGGAAAGCACCTTGCATGGTAGTCTGCCGCCACCGGTTTATGAATGTGTGTAGCATTCAATATATGTGTAGCACTTTGAGATTTTCAGTAATGAAAAGTGCGTTATAAATTGAATTAATTATTATTATTATTAAAGTCTTTGTTTCTGCTGAAAGTCTTTGTGGACCGTCTTTATCTTGGTTGACAGTCCAGTGTGCTACCTTCGTTTAGTGCCTTGATTTCATTTGGTCTTGTATAAGCCCCTCGAAAGTTCTTTGAGCAGGGCTACATCTGAGTCCAGCCATGTTGTTCTCAGTGAAGTCACAGTGAGCCAGTTCTGGACACACCGTCATACTAAATCTGATCCGATCCAATCAATAACCACAGTAGCCGAGAGTCAAAAATCAGATGCTACATGTGTTTTGGATATAGTCCCTACCCTAATGCATGTACGACCATGTGTTCTGCAAACATGTGGTGGGATCCATCAGACTCACTCTTCCCGTTCCACGCACTCTGTCCGGTGAGGCTACTACAAAAAGAGTGAAAAATAGAAAAATGTAAAATCATTAACCGATCAGGATCAAAGTAATCATATGTTATTGTGGATCCTTCGACAGAGACACCTTTTTAATCTGATCTGCACAACAGATCCAAAACATTAGTTTATCTCACTCGTCGATTTGTAAAAGTCCAATTCCCCCTTTGTTATAAATTGCGATTCACTTTATGTCCTCAATAGAAAAATATTGATTAAAATAAAGGTGTGTTTATTCTGGACCTGTTTGTGAGGGCTACTCCCTCTTCATTATTCTTCAAACCCCAATCTGTCCTCTTGTTGCTTTTAATGTCCATAATTCATACAAGCCAATATCAAACTTAACTTCCATTGTGCTACGTGTTAATACCTCCTATGTGTGCCTAGTTAATTAAATGTTTGTGTTGTATACGTTTCAAGGGAGAGAGGTTGTCAGCCCCTGTTGTTCTCTTCTTTTATTCATCTGACTCCAAACAGTTATTAAAATCTGTACCTGCATCCTTTTACTTTTATTAAATGTTTCAGAACGAATAACCCAACTGGATGACTAAATTAATTTACAAATAAAAGTGACTCCGACATGTTTTTGGTTTCTCTAAAAATTATTACGCTTCTGTCTGCAGTACCTTTTTTCGTCCATTAGGGGTCTCCATTATACTCAGGCTGTACAGGAAACGACTGTGTCTTTTGCCTCCCTCCTTCCGGTCAACGCTCACAAGACGTGTACATTCACTGGAGTTATTCACAAAAGTATGTCTTCCCAATCGGTAATCAAATTTCTCTGCTTCTTATATATGAGAAAATACAAGTATGATACGTTCGGTTCTACATCCTGACGGCCTATTCACAAATTATAAGGACGACGCCTCGTGAACCACGTCGGACCTAATGGCTCGTTAGCTTTGCTTTTAGCTGCTAAGTTCGTCTACAAAAACTAAATTTGGATTATTTAAAGTCAATATTGTTTATCTACACGACGCGCCACTTTGTACGTTTTGTTAAGCGAATCCGATGTGAACTGTCTACCGTTACAAAGTTATAAAATGTCCGCTGTTGGACAGCCTATGCTATGCTAACGGGAGGTCCCACTACAATTTCCAAATTTCCTGTTTGTTTAAGTGTTATAACCTAAAATTATTGAGATAGAATGTCATAATCCTTCTCGAACAATCCTTCAAACCGTAAAGGTTCATTCAGCGCTAATCAATTTGTTTCGAATTGTCCGCAAATATTTTATTTGTTTATTTTAAAAAAAACTGTACACGTCCTGAGGCCTTTCCGTTCAGAGCTGAAGTTCTATTTTTCATTTCACCCACATTCATTCCGAATTGTGCAACAGCACCACTAATCACGCTGTCGAAAATTATTTAATCCTGTTAAAATGGAGAAGTGTAAACTGTTTTAATGCAATGTTTATTCTGTGTTTCAGGAAACCAGCACCAACTACTGAGGAGGTGGAGAGACTACGTTTGTTAATCTATTAAATTATCTAAATAAAACTTTGTTCTAACCTCAGCGCCTCAATGTTTGTTTTATCATTTCTGCATTATCTACTGCCTATGTCTGTCAGTACAATAGTGATTATTTAATCCTCAGATAGCTTGTCTTGTCCTAGTTTTTATCTTTAATTTTTCATCTGTACCGTAAGTAACTACGGTATATGGTCCATATAATGTGGGGTTTGTTGACTAAAATTTTATCTGGCATTTTCCATCTCAGAGATTGTTCAAGGTTTTTTTCTTGTTAAATTATTTTCAAATTATTTTCCTTGTGACCTATAAATATGCCTATATAACTTAAAAGTCTAATTCAAGTTCTTAAAACAGTTCTTCCTATTTTCATTCCTCCAAAAAGAAGCTTTAATGAACCATATCACAAGTCTAATTTAAGTTCTTAAAATCTTATTCAGTTATTCCTATTTTCATTCCTCCAAAAAGAAAAATCACAAAACACTCTGAGTCGACAAACAATTAAGAACACTTATACTCATGCAGTGTGAGTATACACAAAACACATTCCCCCTTTTTCCCTTAATTACCAACGCAGCACGAACAAAACAGAACACTTAATAAAACGAATTAAACAACCATTCAGTATCACCGCATTTAAATAATGAGCGTGCTTCCCCTCTCAGACCGCCCACGGTCGCACCTCCAGGGCGAATTCCACCACGTCAGGTAGCAAAGCCGACGTAGGGCACCCCAAAGGTGTTTTCACCTCTCACGTGACTCCGGTGAGTTCCCGAGAAACACAGAGACACGGAGGTTCACTCTCCCAGTGACTTCCGGTGTGTCCCCTTGACTTGACACCGGGCATCGGGAAAACGTTACGATATCAAACAAGCGGCAACGGCCGTCTACTCACGCTGTGACGCATCGGAACCGAGAAATTCCTAAACGTACATACGTGCAAACAAGACGGACCGCCGATTCCAGCTACTGATACTCGAACGTACCCGGAAACGTGAAACGAAACTAGCCAATGAGCTGTTGCATCCCCCTCTGGTCACTAGACGGAAAACCCGCCCCCGTGAAACCAGCAGCAGCAAAAACTACTGACGAGCCAAATCGACCACGTTTGCCCCCCAAAAAGTAAGTAATAAAATATTAACGACGTACAGACGACACACATGAAACCAAAACCAATGAACACGCGCTCCACACACGCGGCTCGGCCCGAACCCGGCCGAACGGTCCCGAGTGGTTCCGAGAGCCCACTTCCAGTTCGGGGCGAAGCCCAGAGCGTCTGATTAAACCGAACCCAGCTGTCAGAAATGGCCAGAACGGACATATTTAGCTTATCAAACTGTCTTTATCCGAGACAGGTCCTGGCCAAATGCGGAGATGACTAAAATTTTATTTATGGCCAAATAGACGTTTTGTGGTTTAAACCAAAGAGGCACGTCTTACCTTCAGCTATGAGGCCTAACTCTGCAGGCTGCCAGAAGCTGCTCCGTCGTCTGTCTCCCCCTCCTGAACGTCGGGTCACCATTTTTGAAGAGTCCTAAACTCTTAGACGTGCTCAAAAGGAGAGAGAGAGAGAGAGAGAGAGAGAGAACTTGTATAAAAAAGTATTTATTATGACAGGCATAAGGGTTATGATTAATCAGAGTACAGACATAAAATACATTTACAGTATATGCATATAAATGGGACCAGAAATACAGAACCTTCCTATGGCAGCGTTCCCTCCAAAGTGCTCTCCGAGCTCTGTTGCGGGTTTCTCTTATACCTTAGATAGGACCTTGGCTGTTTCCATGACAACGAAGGTCAGTGGCCTCTCTTCTGACTAAGATATGGTGTTCTGGTGTGCGTTATCTCTAGATGGATGTGCGAGCAGAGTCTTAAATCAGTAAAGCTGTTTTCTAGATGTGAACTCTAAGTGTATTAGCCTTTAAGTAATAATGTAGTCTATCATAGTACTGTATATATATTATGTGTGATGTGTTCTGGTTACCGAGCACAATGTATTGTTGTCTGTGGACCAGCGGCAGTAACTATGTTACCTGCACTGGATGAAGAGAAACTACTTGATTAAGTTATGATTATATGAAAAATGGGCTCCTAAGCTAACTAAACTAGTAAACCATGTAATTCGTGTTTGTCTAAAGTCCAGAGAGAATAGTTTAATCAAACAGTAACATTTCCTGAGCATATAAAATCAGTAAACGGTGTATAAAACAGTGTCATAACTCTTCAATGGTAAATGGAGCTCATTTATATAGCGCTTTCCAGCCCCCTATGAGGGGCCCCAAAGCACTTCACAATACCAATCATACACCCATTCATACACACATTCATACACAGGTAGCGGCAGACTGCCATGCAAGGCGCCATCCATTCCTACCGGGAGCAACTTGGGGTTAAGTGTCTTGCCTAGGGACACAACGACACATGGTGTGGGGAACCGGGATTCGAACCTCCAACCTTCCGATCGGGAGACGACTGCCATTACCGCTACGCCACGGCCGCCCCCTATCATTGTAAACATTAGCAATAAATGTAAACAGTAATAATAAATGTAAACAGTAGTAATAACGGTTATGTTATGTCATGTCATTGTTACTGATGAGACCTACCACTGTTATGTCGTCCGCAAACTTGATGAAGTGGTTGGAGCTGTATGATGGTGTGCAGTCGTGTGTTAGCAGAGTGAATAGAAGGGGGCTCAGCACATATCCTTGTGGGGCCCCTGTATTCAAAGTGATGGTGCTGGATGTGTTACTCCCGACCCGTACTGCCTGTGGTCTCCCAGTCAGGGTCTAGCAGCCAGTTACACATTGAGGTGTTCAGTCCCAGACTGTCCAGTTTAAGGATGAGCTGTTGGGGGATGATGGTGTTGAATGCCGAGCTGAAGTCGATGAACAGCATTCTAACATAAGAGTATTTCGTGTCCAGATGTGTGAGAGCTGTGTGGAAGGCAGAGGATATGGCATCGTCGGTTGAACGATTAGGCTGATATGCAAATTGGAAGGGATCCAGGGAGGCAGGGAGGACAGATTTGATGTTTTTCATGACTAGCTGTTCGAAGCACTTCATCAGGATGGGGGTGAGTGCTACCGGACGATAGTCATTGAGGCAGGAGGGCGTTGCCTTCTTTGGGACAGGGATGATGGTGGTGGCTTTGAAACAGGTGGGGACGATGGCCTGACTCAGTGAGATGTTAAAGATGTCCGTGAAGACCGCTGCGAGTTCCCTTGCACAGTCCTTCAGCACACGACCAGGTATGTTGTCAGGACCAGAAGCTTTCCGGGCGTTGATCTTGATGAATGATCGCCTTACGCTGTCTGAGGACAGCGCCAGCACCTGGCCATCAGGAGAGGGGGGGAGTTTTTGTGCAGGTGTGCTGTTACATGCCTCAAACCGAGCAAAGAAGTCATTCAGTTCATTCAGCGTAGAGGTTGTGCTGTCACAGGTCTGGGGGGATGGTTTGTAGTTTGTGATGTCTGTATTCCCTGCCACAGACTACATGTATCCTTGCTGTCCTTGAAGCGACGAGCTATCCTCCTAGAATACTGCGTCTTGGCCTTTCTGATGCCTTGGGACAGGTTGTTTCTGGCTGCCCTCAGGCCCACCTGATCTCCCGCTGTGAAGGTAGCATTCCTGGCTCTCAGGAGTCTGTAGATTTCTGTTGTCAGCCATGGTTTCTGATTTGCCCGAACAGTGATGGTCTTGAGGTTGGTTACATCATCAATGCACTTGCTGATGTATGAACATACAGTGTCTGAGTACTCTTGGAGACATGTGTTGTTGTTTATGGTAGCAGCTTCTTTGAATATATTCCAATCTGTGATGTCAAAACAGTCCTGGAGTGCTTCTGAAGACCCCTCTGGCCACACTCGCATCTGCTTGCGGACTGGTTTGGTGACTTTCACCAGTGGTCTGTATGTTGGCTTTCGCATAACACTGATATGATCGGAGGCACCGATGTGGGGGAGGGGGAGAGCCTTGTAAGCTCCTTTCATGGTGGTGTAAACTTGGTCCAGTGTATTGTTTCCTCTTGTTGGAAAGTTTATGTGTCTGTATGTTTTTGGAAATACACTCTTTAAGGCCCTGTTTACACAACGTGTATTTTGAATGAAACCGCTCCTTTCTCTCTGCGTCTTTGCTCATCGTTGACACGAGTCCACTAGCCCCCCTCTTTGACTCACCCTCCAGAGTGGATCTTTTTCGCTGACCCCCCCGTTGATAATGTAAACATCTCCCACTGAGCTTTTGAGTCAACCACATGCGCGCAGCATGCACGCACGGACAGTCAGGGCAGGTGGACATTTCACATGTCACGCTGCAAAATATGTGCTATATAATAACAGTTTAACAATAATAAACAGTATTTATGTTAGCGTGGGAGATATATAAATTCATCTGGACTACAGTATCTATCTGGACTCGTTACGTTTTTTAAACAATGCGTAACATGCTGTGAAAATGAAGACACCAGGTTTATTATTTATTTATTTATTCAACATCACAAACTGTATGTCACACAAACACTGAGAATTTAACTGAACACTATTAAAACACGTTAACCGAACTGTAAATACATTAATGAACTGGACTCTTGCTGTGTTTTCATCTGGACCCCATCAGAACCGGTCCGCCTGTTGGAACGACAGCTTCTCCACCTGGCAGAAAAAAATAAAAAATAAAAACTCCGTTGTTGTGTGATCAAAGTAAACACAAGCAAACATTATATTAAGAACGTTGATTTACCTGCTGTAAGTCATGTTTTTCATGGAGTAAAGTCCGATATCATCCTCATCGTCACTCGGTTCTGGTCCACAGTCCACTCAGCGTCTGGTGTGGAGCTTGTTAGATGAAGAGAGTCCCACTTGGTGTCAAATCTGTCGACTATTATCCAAAATTCAGCTTTAACTTGTTAATTTGTTGTTAGCTCAACTTTTAGCCAGAAGAACGTAGCAGTCTGCATGCAGAGTGAGGCAGCACACATGCGCAGTGGGTGAAGGTTCAGCAGCACGCATGCGCAGTGGGTGAAGGTTCAGCAGCACGTATGCGCAATGGGTGAAGGTTAAAAAATTCACAGCGCCAACTAATGACCCGGCATGGTAACTACAGTGGATTCATGAAAGGAGGAGGGGGTCATGAGGGAAGGGGGAGATTCGAGCAGATCTGTGTCAACGCAAAACTTTTCATCTAATTAACATACCCAAAACCTGTGTTTCCCCCCACAGTGTCCGTGTAAACAGGGCCTAAATCTGCATGGTTGAAATCACCAGCCAGGATGAGAAAAGCATCAGGGTGGGATGTCTGTTGCTCACTGATGTGCAGATATAGTTCATTCAGTGCCTCACCTCTAATCTTGCTGCTGGAGCTTGGAGGAATATATACAGCAACGATTATAACAGCTATAAATTCCCTCGGTAAATAGAACAGTCTGCATTTAATAGCCATAAACTCCACTAAAGGTGAGCAGTGTTTGTAGACTATGGTAAATGGAGCTTATTTATATAGCGCTTTCCAGCCCCCTGTGAGGAGCCCCAAAGCGCTTTACAATACCAGCCATCAACCCATTCATTCACACATTCATACACCGGTAGTGGTAGCCTGCCTTGCAAGGCGCCATCCAGACCTACCGGGAGCAACTCAGGGTTGAGTGTCTTGCCCAGGGACACAACGACACATGATGGGCGGACGCGGGATTCGAACCTCCAACCTTCCGATCGGGGGTCGACTGCCATTACCACTGTGCCACGGCCGCCCCTTTGACTACAGCAGCATTCCGACACCAGGCGTTGTTGGTGTAAACACAGAGCCCCCCTCCGCATGTCTTACCTCCCTCGATGAGAGCTCTGTTTGCTCTGTAGCATGTTAGCCGCTCAAGCTGAATAGCATGGTCCGGAACGTTGTTGTTAAGCCATGTTTCCGTGAACACAAAAACACAACAGTCTCTCACAGTCTTTTGTGTTGTTTGTAACAGGCATATGTAATCCAGTTTATTGTCCAAGGAGCGTACGTTAGCCAAAACCATTGATGGGATAGCCGGCTTGTGTGGGCTAGCTGCTAGCCTAGCTCCGATACCTCCGCGCTTACCCTGCTTCTGCTTCCTGTCGCGCCACTTATGGCGCTTCTACTGTGGGCGTGATGGGGGGAGGCTCGGTGCTGGCTTCCAGAGCAGGCCGTAGTCACGTAGCTCTTCTTCGAGTTCGCTGTTTATTCCTAAATGAGTGGTTTTTCCGACATCAAGCAGGAACTCACGGCTATACTTGCGTTTTTGAACACGTAGATATGACGAAGATGTGCCGGCACATTGCGGCACGCAGGACAAAAAAGATGAAAATACCGTTTTGTCAGGAGAGAGAGAAGCCGTAGCGTGTGCGCGCGCCGCCATCTTGGATTCTTTGAGTCCTCGGGTTACGACAGCCTCGACTTACGACGTTTCGAGGTTACATCACGTATCTCATTAAAAAAAATTGTAAACTTATTTTGAAAAAAATTATTTTGAAAGCCGAGTTCCGACTTCCTTCCGGTTCGGCAGAAGCAGTAGCTTGACGGCAGAAGCAGAAAAATACAGGGCCGGACCTTTTTGTTTGCACCGGCAGACCAACCGACGAGGAGGGACGAGCTAACATACTAAGACCTTACTGTGAACGCCCTGGACTGCGTGAAGCAATGGAAAACTACAGGCAGCTGCAGATGTTGATGGAGTAACAAGCTAACATGCTAACAGACCTTACCGTAAAGCTGTGGACCACGCAAAGCAATGGAAAACTACAGGCAGCTGCAGATGTTGGTGGAACAATAAGCTAACATGCTAACAGGCGGAGGAAGGCTTCACTAGCTCCCAGTAGGTTATTAACTCTTTTTTCCCTTCATTATGGCTCCAAATGTATGTTTTTTGATAATTATGGTAAATGGCGCTTACTTATATAGCGCTTTCCAGCCCCCATTGAGGGAACCCAAAGCGCTTCACACACACATTCATACACAGTTAGTGGTAGAGTGCCATGCAAGGCATTGCCTGACCTACCAGGAGCGACTTGAGGCGACCGTGGTGTAGTGGTAATGGCAGTCGACCCCTGATCGGAAGGTTTGAGGTTCGAATCTCGCATCCGCCCACCATGTGTCGTTGTGTCCCTGGGCAAGACACTTAACCCCGAGTTGCTCCTGGTAGGTCTGGATGGCGCCTTGCAAGGCAGGCTACCACTACCGGTGTATGAATGTGTGAATGAATGGGTGGATGGCTGGTATTGTAAAGCGCTTTGGGGCTCCTCACAGGGGGCTGGAAAGCGCTATATAAATAAGCTCCATTTACCATTTACCATTTAAGTGTCTTGCCCAGGGACACAAGGATGTATGCCGTGACCGGGGATTGAACCCGAGACCTTCTGGTCCTGAGCCGGCTGCCCTGCCTCTACACTATCTCGGTCCCAATTTTGTAGGGTACTGTGTTAAGATAGGCTCTACACCATCTCGGCCCTAATTATGTAGGGTACTGTGTTAGGATAGGCTAAGTGCTTGGTAAAATACAGTATATTGTACGTATAAGGTGCAGTTTGGACGTTTGTTCCGAGTTACGTCTAAATTCGACATACGACGGCGCGTAAGAACAGAACTCGTTCGTAAGTCGGGGACTACCTGTACAAGTTTTACTTTTTGGATGGAATTACTGAAATAAATCAACTTTTTCATGATATTCTAATTTTATAACCGGCACCTGTACTATTTTTTTATATTTTGTATTTAACACTAGAGTGACTGAATTTTCAAGATCCTGAGGACAAACCCCCTCCTTCTCCTCAACAATTTGCGGGCCATTAACTGCCTTTTGTTATAAATATGCTTGCAGGTAACTCAGACACACCCACCATGCCTGATTGCATTCCAATGTTTCTCAAGGCCTCTTATTCACATGCTTTTGCCATGGAGATGTGTTGAGTGGGGGCACAAAACTTAAACTTTAACTCAATTTTGGGATATTTGGAATGCCTAAGAGCAAGGATTTAGCATTTTTCCAAATGTCCCATTCATTTATTGCAATTCTGTGTTTTGGGACATTTGGAAATACTTATAATGCGAATGTTGTGCATTCCAAATGTTCTATTCTAACGATTGCATCCTCGCTTATTTTTCAAAGTTTTTTCTAAACTTTACATTATTTTTCAAAACTTATTTTTGTCACAGTTTATGTATCTTGAATCTAATTCCCTCTGCCATATCTGCTGATTTTGGACTGAGGGTTGGGAAGGGGTGTAGGTGTAGAATTAATGAGCTGTGGGGTCATTAGCATGTGAATCGATATTATCTAGCTCACAGAAGGGGAGCGGAGGATTTAGAAGCCAAGTTCACTTGCGCAAAAAAGCGTAGCCTTAGTTAAAGTAGTGTTAAAGTGAAATGTACAAATTACAGCAGCTAGTTGCAGTTAGCAGCATGGGAGCCACTTCCTGCAGGAATATCATGTTATATTTCATCCCACCTGACTGCCAGGGGCGGTGCTTTCAAGCACGAATGAACATTCTTGCGCATGCGCAGGTTGAGTACAAAAAACAACGTCACCCGTGACCTGACGGGGATCCGCGTGACTCTAGATAGGCATGTCACATCCGAGACCCAGTCCCTTTATTCTTCTCGCGCGTAGGTTTGAATCTGTTGAGTACAGCGTGTGGTCGTGTGAAGCTTGTTGCTTCGGTGTGTACCACACTGCTTTCTGGAAAGCTGCTTGTTGCTAGTAGCCACGTGACCAACTCTGGTCGGAGTTGCGGGTAAAGCCCCCAGTATAGCTCTGCGTTGGGCCGAGCGCTGCTGCACGCCATGTGAGCGCCGCGGCACAAGCCTTTGAACGCAGGTGTGAACGCGCCAAGCTCAAATTTTACGACCGCTTACGTGCGCGCGTTGTCTCACAATAAACTGCCCGGGGACAGACTGTTTTGTATGAGACACAAATGTATTAAATTCTTCTTCTTCATCGCTGATCTGGACTCTTTTTTTTTTTGCCAAAAGTCAAGTGATCGCTTGAAGCGGTCACCATTCGCTTCCTCCTCCGATGAGGAGGAATGAATGAATTTGTCACGAGCGAACTAAAGTCATGTCCAACGTGGATGTGCCAGGTTCTAAATATTTCCTGGTGGGCTGTGGGCTGCATGACCAGCGCTTCCTGTTTTTATTTTATTTTTTAGAACTTTTTATTAACATATAAACACAAAATACCACTGCGCAGCTCGTGCCTTTTCTTTTACCACCCGAGCTGTCAATCAAATCAGTAGGCATGTCAGCAAATGACCAATCAGCGACCTTAGTTTGTCCCATAGGTAAACGCTCTGCCCTGCTTCTGCTCAATTGATGTCAAGTATTTGGAGCAAAAGCGCTGGAGCTCACACAGAGCTATAATATGAACTGCCTGCGCCCAGCGCGCGTGCGTCGAACGGCGCTCGGCCCAACGCAGAGCTATACTGGAGGCTTAAGTATCGCCCTCCAGGGTTGCACGAGCTGTTTTCATCCTTACCGGTTCTTCAGTCGCTTCAACGACAACTGGTACGTTCTGCTCTTTTTTATTCTCAAAGCAGTGGCGTTTCCGCCCGCGTAGAGTTAATCTTCTGTTGTTTATATGACTCACCCGTAGCGTTTTCGCTAGCGTGGTGTTTAACTTCTGTTGTTTATGTGACTCACCTGTAGCGTTTTCGCTAGTGTGGTGTTTAACTTCTGTTGTTTATGTGACTCACCTGTAGCGTTTTCGCTCGCACTGAGTTGTCTATTGTTTGTCATTTCAGCTCACCAGTGGCGTCTACGCTCGCACTGGGTTCTGTACTTTATCTGACTTCACCAGTGACGTTTGGTTTTTCTCCCTGCTAACGGAGTCGCCAGTGGCGCTTTCTGCTCGTGCTTGACTCCTCTTGGTGGCTGACTGCTCACGCTTTTTGAGCATGATGCTGCAAAGTTTGTGTTGCTCGTCCTGTCTGACGCCGCTTCAGCCTGAGGACGGACATGACTTGTGTCCCTCCTGTCTCGGTGTAGGGCATCTCCAAGAGGCGCTGTCGGCTGACGCTTGCCCTAACTGTGCCGTCATGCCCTGGTTGATCAGACGGGAGCGGTTGGCTGCACTGGAGCGGCCTACCGACGGGGCGTGTGCTTTGCCACGTAGCACGCTACCAATGGGTCAGGCGGTGAGCAAACGGCCTGCTGTGGCCGTACCTTCGCGGCCGGCAAAGCGAGCCAGACGTCCCGATAATGACAGGTTGTCCACGAGAGTGGATCACCTCACCACCAAGCTGGCCCGCATGAAGGCCCTCCTCCAGTCCTTTCAGACTGATGATGGCCTGGACAGAGTGCTCCCTCCGGAGCGGGATGATGCATCAGCCGCTGGTGATGATGCTCTTTCGTTGGCGGCCTCTGACACTCACTTCCATGAGGACCTTTCGGAGCAGGGCTCTGGGACGTCTCGGTCTGACTCAGTTGCCTCCCAATCGCTAAAAGTAGTCCGTGACAGTCGCCATTCGAACAGCTCTTACCCGCCTGCAGATTAGTGTCCCTCAGGCCCAGCCTGCAGCTTCCAGTGCGTTTTTTAGACGCTGTACATCGGAAGCGGCCCTTGTGGTTCCCCCTCAGAAGAGTATGTTCGGGAACTATATGCCTACTGGTCTGACACCAGAGTGTTTTCGTATCCAACATGGGATGGCAGGGTCCTGGCATCCATGCAGGAGGCACCCAAGGTTGAATCGAGCATCGCCTCTCTTATCGTCCCTCCTGACGAGGCCTTGCGGCCCAATGCCCGTTATCCGCGGCCTCAGTGCCATATTACTGATAACCTTCTCTGCAGGGCCTATGATTCTGGGGCCCGCATGGGCCGGATTGGGAACTCTCTTTCCCATCTCATGCTGGCCCTGTCGTCCTCTTTTGGAATCTGTTCCAATGGACCATCCCACGCAAGGCCTGGTTGATGCATCCCTGCAGGCCTTTGCCTTAATGACAAGAGAGGTTGGCCAAACACTCTTCACACTAGTGAGTGCTCGCCACCAGGTCTGGCTGACGCAGTCGCCACTCACTGAGACTTGTAGAAGAACCTTACGGGACCTACCTGTGGTTCCGGGGGAACTGTTTGGCTTTACGGCACTAGATGCCTTGGACCGTACGGCTCAGGCATCTCGTACGAGGCAGCAGCTGGCGGGGTTTCACAGACGTGATTGCCAACTGGCTGGCACTTGGATGGGTGCGGGCTCCTCACGGAGGTCCTCGCATCCGTCCCCTTCTCTCGTTGTGCCTCGGGTTCCAATGCGGGGTCGGGGATCGGCCCAGAGACCTTTTCCAGGTCAGAGGGGTCAGACTCTTGACCCGGCTGGGGCTGGGCCGTCTCACTCCTTTCGAGCGACGCAGTCTAGCCGGTATCCTCCCAGGCCTTCGAGGGGTCGGGGGCCCGCAGATGATACCTTAGTGCCGGCGGTCGGTTATTTTGCCCCGAGACAGCTCAACTACTGGGCTGCCCACACGACGGACGTGTGGGTGTTGTCCACCCTGTCCCAGGGTATCGCCTTCAATTCCGCCGCCGGCCACCCGTTCCTGGCTGGGTCAGGATGTCTGTAATCCGCGACCCGGTGAAGGCGCAGGCACTGAACGACGAGATCTGCACCTTACTGGCCAAGGGAGCTATAGTACCTGTGGACCCCCTGCTGGATCCAGGGGGCTTTTATTCCACTTATTTTCTCGTTCTGAAGAAGACCGGGGATCTGCGTCCAGTTCTGGACATCAGGAGCCTGAACGCGTACTTGAAGGTCATGCCTTTCCGCATGCTGACCACCAAGGCTGTCTTGGGGGTGATTTCCCTGGGCGATTGGTTCACGTCCATCGATCTCAAGGATGCTTATTTTCATGTTCCAATCGCGCCGACCCATTGGCGGTTCTTTCGTTTCGCCTTTCAAGGGTGGAACTTTCAGTTCTGGGTCCTCCCTTTCAGCCTTTCGCTATCCCCCAGGGTATTCACCCACTCTGCAGCCCTCTCCCCTCTACAGGTGCGGGACCTGAGAATTCTCCCGTATCTGGACGACTGGCTCATTTGTGCCATGACGCGGGATCGAGCGGTTCGGGATACCCGATTGTACTCCAGCATATGGAACGCTTGGGTCTGCGGGTGAACCTAGTGTAACCCTTAATTAGTAAAGTCTTTTATTTTGGCGGGCCCACTTCCTGTGTTGCCCCAAACTCTGCCAACTTATTTAAAGCCCCGCCTCCTCCAGTGCACTGTTGAACTGCATCACCTGTTCACTGTGATTGTGGCTGGCTGTTTGGAGTCTTCATGGCAAAGTCATACAAATCTTTGCATCCACTGATTTGATTAATTGAATTGTTGGTGTTTGTTACCTGGATCATCACCAGGATTACAACAGCTGATTATGGTTTAGTATGCTCCACTCTCTTCCAGAAGGTCGGGTTTTTTTTCTCCATTGTTTTCTCTTCCTTGATGGATCAGATCCTCTTTGGATCTAAGGATGGCGAGCTAGGAAAAGGACCAGAACTTTATAAACTTGGAACTTTATTCATTCAGAGGACATTTGTGTCTCACTGTGCATTTGTAATTGTCTGTTGTTTTTTTCTGCTTTTAAATCACTAATACATTCACCTAAACTAAAACCATTGTCTCCTGTCCTCATTCACACCTCAGGCTCCTTAAAAGAACCATCTTCTGATGCTGCTCTTGTAGCCGCAGTTAGTTGCATAGCCCATAAATGTTACACTAGGGAAGAGCCTTTTGACTCCCTCTCAGGAGACAGAATCCAAGGCAATGCCCAAAAAGACTATGTCGATGACTGCTCACCCGTCACCCTAGCGGGTCGACAGTATATTGCACCTGCTCCCAGATTTCAGGTGCGGTCTGGCACCGCCCCTGGTGTGGTACCTTCGTCTCCTGGGGATGCTTACAGCTGCATCCACCGTAGTGCTCTTGGGGCTGCTGTCGCTAAGGCCCTTTCAGATGTGGCTGAACATCTTGGCTTTGGACGCATCGCGGAACGCTCATCGCCTCAGACGACTTTGGGTGAGCACTCAGTGCCTCTAGTCTTTGTCCCAATGGAGGGTGAGGTCATTTATGACAGCGGGGGTCCCGCTCGGTTCTCTTCTGTGCCATCGGGAGGTTGTGTTTATGGATACATTCTCCACGGACTGGGGTGCCACCTTGCAAGGCCACATGGCACAGGGAACAGGGTCCCAGAGACAGGGCATGGAGCACATAAATGTCCTAGAGTTACAGGCTGTTCTTCTGGCCCGTCGCAGCTTCCTTCCGGGCTTGTAGGGGAAGCATGTGCTGGTGAGGTCAGACAACACCACTGGGGTTTATTACATCAACCATCAGGTGGGAACCAGGTCACTAAAACTTTTGCGTTTGACACAGCGTCTTCTGACCTGGGCTGCTCCATGCTTGGACAACCTCCGAGCAGCCTACATCCCGGGGGTACAGAACGTGCTGGTAGATTCTCTGTCCCGTCAGAAGCCACTCCCGGGGGAGTGGA
>JBBPBX010019678.1:19871-35069 GCA_038048925.1 Garcialebias charrua | reverse complement strand
CATAAATGTGCTTATGATATGGTTTTTACTGGGTCATGCGGTGTCTTGCAGACAAAATGTGATTCATTTTTTTTAATATCAACGCTGTGACCCCCATGGTTTCTTTCCCTGTTTTCCCACCTTTGACCTTCATCTGGAGACGGATGAGAGAAGGCCGCGCTGAAGAACATGTGAAGACATGTCATGTCATGTCATGTCATGTGTTTGGATAAGGCAGCAGCTTTTCACACTCAAAAACCCTCTCCTGGATGACTGTGATTACATAATCACACTGTATTGATGAAAATTGGTGCAATGTTAATAATAAATGACTCTTGACTCTTGACTCTTGACTATAGGTTTAGACTGCTGGTGGACAAATTGACCACATTTCCTCACTCTGATGCTGTCTTTACTTTTCCTGTTACCTGTTTGTATTTGCAATTAGTTCCATCTTAGCATGTGTTTTGTCTTTCATCCTAAGCACATCTGGACCTGGGATTCTGTGTTTGTCTGTTTCTCCTTTCAGTTCCTCTCAAATCCAGCCAGTCGAAGCAGATGGCCACTCGTCCTGAGCCTGGTTCTGCTGGAGGTTTCTCCCTGTTAAATGGGATTTTTCCTTTCCAAAGTCCCCTTTGTGCTTGCTCGGGATGGGAGACTGCGACAAAATGAAGACACAAAACGTCTGCTGCTTCCTTATATAGAGAACTTTAACTAATTATTATTTTTTTTTATGTATGCAGCTGTTTTTGTTCAGTGCCCTGGGGCGACTTCTGTTGTGATTTGAAGCTATAGAATTAAACTGAACTGAATTGAATTGGAACTGAATTGAATTACTACTAAACTGATTTAATTTTAGTAAATGCTCTTTATTTGATCGTCTCATATACTTTTTCAGCTGATGAACTATGAGCTAGTTTGAAAACTTTCTGTCCTGGAATGATAGTTTTGAAAATCAGAGGCAGCCAAAATGTGGAACATTCTTTCTATTTATCACCTAAAGGACCATAAAAATATTACAGGTTCCAGAAACAGAAGACACCTTGTTTCCTCATAAGATTTAAATAAATTTCTCACTGGGAACAATAAAGTACAGTATACATATATGTATATGTATTGATCTTTTTATCAAATCTCACCTTTTATAGAAGTTATTACATATATATATATATATATATATATATAAAATCTTCTTGAAATGAAGCTTCATGTCTCCAACAAGATAAGCTTTGATCATTTTATTTGGTTAATTTGTGACACATGCTGTGTTCCCAGTCAAAAACAACCAACCGGTAAAAAGGAATGTGACATTAGGTGTTTGAAAGGAGTTCATCGTAAAGACATAATTCTTTTCTCACACCCTCAGACACATTTTTTGCGTGGACACACACAAACCTATCACTTCACCTGTTAGTTACCATGGTGACGCCTGGCAATCTCACAACCAATTGCAACATCGATTTGGTCATTTATCAAACTTTCCTCACAGCTTTAGTGTAAGTGTAAAGGCTTTTCTGAGGCCTCGTTCACGATTCATTCTGTGGCAGTATGATGACCAATAACATACTATTACTAAAGCTCTCAATCAATTTTGAATCACTGCTGACGAGAAAAGAGACCAGAAACATGACATGATTGATGTTCTAACGAAGGGAAAGTCAAGAGTACATGGAACTTCACCAGATTATCTGAAGGATATTCTTATTCCATACTCATCCACCCGTTCGCTGCGGTCACAGAACAGCAATCTCCTTCACATTCCGAGAACCAAATTAAGGACCATGGGAGACCGGGCTTTCAGTGTGGCTGCCCCCCGCCTGTGGAACTCTCTTCCTGACTGTCTAAGAGCCCCACAGTCTGTGGTTGACTTTAAGAGCGACTTGAAGACCTTTCTTTTCGACCAAGCATACTCTACCTCCTCATGATTCTACTTTTGATCTTAGCTGATATTGTTATTGATTTTAATTGTTTTATTATTTGTTTTATTGTCATTTAATTCTGTTGCTCCTTGTAGCACTTTGAGATTTTCATTAATGAAAAGTGTGTTATAAATTGAATTCATTATTATTATTATTATTATAAGAGTTGAATACAACAAATGATATGATTTTGACCCAATAAAGACTGTGAAACAATTTAGTGATTAGGAAGAGGATTCAGCTGAGGTTTTTGCATTCTGTTCAAATAACAGGAAAATATTTTAGTCTTTATCCACACCCAAGAGGAAACCTTGGTCCTTAGCTGAAAATACAGTTCATATTTGTAAATCAAATGTAATTACTGGCCTCACGGTGGCTCCGATGGTAAAGCCGTTGCCTTTCAGGGATAAGGACGCTGGTTCAAATCCCAACCAGGGGCCTTTCTGGGTGGCATTTGCAAATTCTCTCCATGCTGTGTGGGTTTTCTCCAGGTACTACGGTTTCCTCTCACTGACCAGAAACATGCATGTTAGGCTGATTAGTAACTCTAAACTGTTCCTTGGTGGGAGTGAGAGAGTTAATGGTTGTTTGTCTCGTTTGTCTCGATGTGTTTCTGTGATGGACAGGAGACCTGTCCAGGTGTCCTTGTGATAAATGGACTGGAGACCTGTCCAGGGTGTCCCCCGCCTCTTGCGCAGTGACAGCTGGATATGGGCACCCTAAAAGGGAGAAGTGGGTAAAGATAATGTATGTATGTATGTATGTAAGTATATATGTATGGATGTATGTATGTATGTATGGATGTATGGAACGATCACCACATCCAAAATGTGCATCTAGCACACTCGATATTGTAACATTTGACATATTTGATTGTTTTGGCTTTTGATAATAACATCATATTTGTTATCGTTTTTTACAATATTGTTTTAACATGGATTTTTTTCTTATATTTATGTTTTTAGCTGTGATTTTGAACAACTGTTCTCTTTTTACAATACAATTTTGGCCAAGAACAAAAAACATTTACTTCTGAGTCATTATTTAAAAAAACATTAAATAATTTACAAACAAATGCTCTTGATAAATTTTGACATACAATAATCTGTGATAAACAGGCAGATAAGTTGTATCTATTGTCAAGACTTAGTTTTTGAGTTTCACTAATAAACCGAACACTGGAAAAGTTTTAACAATTTTATTGAGAAACAGGAAGCTGGAATGGGTCCTGATCGTCACCGGTAACTTGAGTTCTGCACAAGAGATTATAATATTAGTGACAGGATTTGAACAGGTAGATGTTTTTATCTTTAATAAAAACACTAACCTTTTTAGGCTGTTTTTGATCGGAAGGGAATTCCTTGATGACGTGAGCCGGTGGTGACGTAGTCCAGCTTTACTTCCTTGTTTACGTTGATGCTTCGTGCGGACTTTCACACGAAGGGGGTTTTCCTTGGTTCGAAGCGAGGTCATACACAGGTTGGCAGAGAGGCGAATAATGTTGAAAGAGGCAGGCTTATCTCGTGGTCGTGAAAGGCGGTCTTGGGTTCGTTTCCGTGAGGCAGATGGCTGAACAGGTCCGACAAGGGGAGAGGCAGGAGGGCGAAGTCCAGTAGCGTGTGCAGGAGTCAAAACCAGGGAAGCAGAGTCCGAGACAGTACCAATAGGGGCTGAGGCGAGAGACGTGAGACCAAAAAACCAAAACAGAGTCGTAGCAAGCAAGACAGGACAAGACATGGGCGCTGGACAATACATAGTTCCCAGACACGCCCCCAGTATTGCACAATACCTGGTTTTCACCATATCTAAAGGCAGAAAGGCAAGATGAAAGGCAAGATGAAAGGCAAGATGGCGAACAAGCAGACGCGAACAACCAGAGCAAAAACACGAGCTACCACAGCTTCACCATGGAACAAGAGCAAAATGGTCGGAGTTAAATGATTTTGAGAGTCCAAACTGAACACGGACCAGAACCAGCACTTTTGAGTGTTACCGTGTTGGAGGTTAGCATAGTTAGCACTGGAGCGGAGAGTCCCTCCAGCTCAGACACGAACAACCAGAGCAAATTACAGTACAGTATACGGACAAAAACACGAGCTACTACACCTTCACCAAGGAACAAGAGAAAATGGCAGTGGTCGGAGTTAAATGATTTTGAGATAGAAATCATGGCAGACGAATCGGACAACTAGTCACAAGTTACTCTGATATCATTAATTATTTAATTACTACGAGGAGCGCACACCGAGGAGCTTCACAGATTTAAATCCAAAAAAGATGTGAAAACTGTCTCATTCATATCTAACCAGCTAAATAAACGTTGAACTAAAATAACACACAGCCAGCACAAACAGTCCAGAACCAGCACTTTGAGTCTTACCGTGTTGGAAGTTAGCATGTTGTTAGCACTGGAGCCGAGGGCGTCGAGCTCAGGTCAGACTGCATCCGTGACATCCATCACGGCCGCGGGGTCACGTCCCATGGGACCGACGCGTCGCCCGCACGACTTGGCTCCCGTACTCCTTCTCCAACTGGGACGGTTTCACCCGCCGGTCCTAGTGGACCGTGAGGCCATTGTCGCGTTAGCGAGATGCTAAGCTAACAGCATGCAAGACGGTGTCGCTAAATAATGAAAAAAAAAAAAACAGCTCTAACACACAGACAGTTGTACTCTAACATTGTTCTGACATAGTTTCACAAAATGATTTATGTAGAATATTTTGTTTACCGGCCAAAAGCACGACGTCTTCCAGAGCAGATCCAAGCCAGACTCAGAGACAGGAGGAGCTGCAGTCCAGCTTCTCCGATGAGATAAATCCTTCACGTTACTTTTTTTTTTGATTAACTTAAACCTACGCGTTGCCCAAACGTCTACCCGACTGGGACACCCCACTGACACAACACGAAGTAACCATTGCAATTAATTAGAAATTAACAAAAAAAACAACGTGAAAAATGGACATCCAGTAGAACGCGCTCCAACTGCCGCTTAGCCTACCTGTGGGAGGGTCAAAAAGGACAACCCACAGATGTGACGTCACATGGGAACTATGTATTACTAGGCAAAACCGTTCATAAATCTGGCAAGGAATGACTGTGGACGTGGAGCTTAAATACAGGAAAAAACAGGTGAGTGCAATGATCGTTAATGAGGCATTGGGCATGAGGGCGGAGGGATCTGTGAACATGACATGATAAACTATGAATATAACAATAACTTATGGCAGACAGAACGTGGATCATGACAGTACCCCCCACCTAAGGTCCGGCTCCTGACGGACCACCAGGTTGATCAGGGTGATCCCGGTGGAACCGGGCGATGAGCGGCTTTTCCAAGACGTGGCGAGCAGACACCCATGAACGTTCCTCAGGGCCATAACCCTCCCAGTCAATGAGGTACTGGACATCCCGTCCCCAGCGTCGAGAACGCATGATACGGTTGATGGTGTAGGCAGGAGAGCCATCAATGAGTCGGGCAGGAGGAGGAGACCTGGAGGCAGGCATGAACTTGGAATACTGGACGGGCTTGACACGGGACACATGGAACGTGGGATGGATCTTCATGGTGCTAGGGCAACCCATCCTCCTTCCCTACTCGTCATATGTGTGACGCTTGTGCACAGAGTTCCCTTCCGCGTCGTGTAGTTGACGCGGAGGGGTCATCTGTTTCATCATTATTTGGTGTGCAAGGAAATGGTAAGTTGTGATCGTTTTTTTTTTTTTGTTACTGGCAAAAATTAAACACTAAGTCTAACCTTATAACTAACCCTAAACTTAACCATTCCCTTTTTATGTAACACTAAGCCTAACCTTATAACTAACCCTAAACTTAACCATTCCCCTTTTATTTAACCCTTGAACCCCAAACACAAATAGTGACGAGAAGGGCCGACCCGACGCATCAAGTATGTGACGCGGAGGGACAAAGCGTCAATATATGACGAGTAGGGAATGAGGACATGTTGGCTAGGGAGCCTGAGCTTGACAGCCACCGGGTTCACCACCTTGGAAATGGGGAAAGAGCCGATGAAGCGGGGAGCCAATTTCTGACAGTCAACACGAAGAAGCAAGTCCTTTGTGGACAGCCACACTTTCTGTCCTTCTTGATAAGCAGGTTCCCGGGTCCTGCGACGAATGGCTGACCTTGTGTAGACTGCAGAAGTCTTGAGGAGCTGTTTGCGGGCCCTGGTCCAGACTCGGCGACATCGTTGTGCTGCTTGGACCGCAGAGGGGACCATAGCAACCTGGTCCTGGGCGGCAAACACCGGTGGCTGGAACCCATAGAGGACATAGAACGGAGACAGACCAGTGGCGCTCGAAGGAAGAGAGTTCATAGCATGCTCGACGATAGGAAGATGTTCTGCCCATTTGGTCCCATCATCACCACAGAGAATGCGTAGGCGGGTCTCCATCTCCTGATTGGCGCGCTCAGATTGTCCATCAGTCTGGGGATGATAGCCTGAGGAGAGACTTAGTTCAATGCCAAGAGTCTTACAGAACTCGCCCCAAAACTTAGAGATGAATTGGGGACCCCGATCAGACACAATGTTCTTGGGTATCCCATGCAACCTGAATACTTCCTTAATCATGACATTGCTTAGTTCCTTGGCTGTGGGTAGCCCCTCCAATGCAATCAAATGAACCATCTTGGAAAACCGGTCAACGACAGTTAGAATGACTGTTTTACCTCCAGACAGTGGTAAGCCGGTGACGAAATCCATTGCAAGATGTGACCAGGGGCGTGATGGTATGGGCAGTGGCCTCAGGAGACCCGCCGGTGGACGTCGAGAGGGTTTAGCCAGGGAGCATTGGGTACAGGCCCCAACAAACTCTCTAACGTCCTTAGACAAGGAACCCCACCAGAACTGTGACTTGACTATGGTTAGAGTTCTCTCAATCCCTGGATGACAGTAAATAGGCGAAGCATGGCAGAACATGAGTACCTTTGTGATGAGGTGATCTGGTACAAAAAGGCGGTCAGCCGGGCATTCCCTGGGTGGAGGATGGTTCTGGTGGGCCTCCCTGACCTCCCTCTCGACCTGGGTGATGGACAGACGTATCTCTTTGGGTAGTATGTACTCCTCTGGACCACTGGTCTGTTCCTTCTCGAATAAACGAGATAGAGCATCTGGTTTGACGTTCTTGGTCCCGGGTCTGTAGGAAAGGGAAAAATTGAAACGTCCAAAGAACAGAGCCCACCTTGCTTGACGTGGATTAAGTCTCTTGGCAGATCGTAGATACTCAAGATTTTTGTGGTCGGTGAGAACGATGAAGGGATGATTAGCCCCCTCCAGCCAATGACGCCATTCTTCAAGAGCCAACTTAACAGCGAGTAGTTCACGATCTCCTACATCATAGTTGCGCTCAGCTGGGGAGAGAGACTTGGAGAAAAATGCACATGGGTGAATTTTTTCATCATCACTGCGTTGACTTAAAACGGCCCCAATGCCCGTATCAGAGGCATCAACTTCAACGATGAATTGTTTATCCACATCGGGGAATCTAAGGATAGGAGCCGTGGTAAACAAGGATTTTAATTTACTGAAGGCGTATTCAGCAGTTTGATTCCAAATGAAAGAGTTTTTGGTGGAGGTTAAGGCATGGAGAGAAGAAGCGACGGAACTGTAATTCTTAATAAATCTTCGATAGAAATTTGCAAAACCAAGAAAACGTTGTAACTGTTTCCGTGATTGAGGTATTGGCCAATCCAGAACTGCAGAGGTTTTTGAGGGATCCATGGATATTTGATCAGGTGTGATTTTGAAGCCAAGAAAAGTGGTATTGGTCGTGTGAAACTCACATTTCTCAGCCTTGACAAAAAGATTGTTTTGTAGGAGACGGAGGAGGACGGCATGAACGTGTTTGATATGTGAATCTAAGTCCTTGGAAAAGATCAGAATGTCATCCAAGTAAACAAAAACATTTATATTGATAAAATCCCTGAGTACATCATTGACTAGTGCCTGAAAGATTGCTGGGGCGTTGGTTAAACCAAAAGGCATAACAAGATATTCGTAGTGACCTGATGGGGTGTTGAAAGCAGTCTTCCATTCGTCTCCTTCCTTAATTCTGACCAGATGGTATGCGTTACGAAGATCCAGTTTGGTAAATACTTTGGCACCCTGAATGAGATCAAATGCAGAAGTCATTAAAGGCAGAGGATATTTATTCTTTAAATGGTAAATGGTAAATGGAGCTTATTTATATAGCGCTTTCCAGCCCCCTTTGAGGAGCCCCAAAGCGCTTTACAATACCAGCCATCCACCCATTCATTCAGACATTCATACACCGGTAGTGGTAGCCTGCCTTGCAAGGCGCCATCCAGACCTACCGGGAGCAACTCGGGGTTAAGTGTCTTGCCCAGGGACACAACGACACATGGTGGGCGGATGCGGGATTCGAACCTCCAACCTTCCGATCAGGGGTCGACTGCCATTACCACTACACCACGGCCGCCCACAATCTTTACGGTTATGTCATTTAACCCTCGATAGTCAATGCATGGTCGAAGTGACCCATCCTTCTTTCCAACAAAAAAGAAACCAGCACCTGCAGGTGACGATGAGGGTCTGATAATTCCTGCTTTCAGGGAGTCAGAAATGTATTCTCGCATAGTTTTTTGTTCGGGCTGGGACAAAGAAAATAAGCGTCCCCTTGGCGGTGTAGTGCCTGGTAATAACTCAATTGAGCAGTCGTAGGGCCTATGGAGTGGTAAAGACATAGCTTTACTTTTGCTAAAAACTTTGGCTAGATCGTGGTAGCAATGAGGAACATGAGTCAGATCTGGAGTCTCCTCCTTTATTTTGATAATATCACTGGTCTGTTGTGCAGATTGTAGACAAGAAGATAAACATTGCTCAGACCACCCCAGGATGTTGCTGCTTCTCCAGTCGATCTGAGGATTGTGTTTCTTCAACCAAGTAGCTCCCATCACAATGGGTAAATCTGGAGAGTTGATGAGGAAGAATCTTACTTTCTCGACATGGTTACCACAAATCTGGAGTTGAACCTCTTGTGTCACCATACTAGTCTGATTGATAGGGTGACCATCTATAGCTAGAACTCGCCTTAAGCGCAGGGGTGACAGGGCGTTCTCTGTAGCAGGCCCAAGACTCTGGAACGAGTTACCGCTGCTCATCAAACAGGCCCCCTCCCTCTCGGTTTTCAAATCCCGGTTAAAAACTCACTACTACTCCATTGCTTTCAATGCCAGCTGATTTGTACTGGATCGTTTGATTTATGATCTGCAATGTTTTTATGTTTTTCGTGTTGTACTTCATTGTATGTGTTGCCTGTTGCGTGTTTGTTTGTCCAGCACTTTGGTGTGGACTTGTTCCTGTTTAAAGTGCTTTATAAATAAAATGGTATGGTATGGTATGGTAGAACTCTGCGAGGTATCTCTGTAGGAAACGTCTGGAGGTTCAGAATTAATGTCCATAAATTCAGAGTCAGCACCAGAATCAATAAAAATTCTTACTGGTATTTCCTTACCATTGGCTTGTAGGTTTGCGCTGACGTGAAGTAGAGGTGGTCCTGTTGAGGAGGTGGCGGCTCTATATTTTGGATATTGGTGAGCAGTTCTGGACTTGACCGGGCATGTAGCAACTTGATGTCCTGCAACTCCACAATAAAAGCATAATCCCTCCTGAAGCCTCTTTTCTCTCTCTCGTTGAGACAGTCTGGACCTTCCAATTTGCATGGGTTCCTCTGCAGATGGTGAGGGTGGTGAAAGTGGTTTTGGCTCTGGGGTGAAGAATCTGGGGGTTGAGTACATTACCCTTTCAGACCGAGTTTGCCTCACCTCTCTGCGACGTTCTTGAAGGCGTAAATCAATCCTGGAGGCCACTGCCTCCAATTCTCTGAGGGTGGACGGAGGATCACGTGCAGCCAACTCATCCTTGATGTCGTCATTGAGAGCCTGCCAAAAGATATCTTGAAGAGCTTTCTCATTCCATTCACTGTCAGCAGCCAGAGTGTGAAAATCTATGATTAATTCAGAGACTCTGTGGTTGCCTTGACGTAATTTCAGAAGTCCTCTGGTTGACTCTTGAGTGGGAAGAACATGATTAAACACTCTCATTAGTTCAGCAGAAAAATCTCTGTACTTATAACAGATCAGTGAGTCTCTTGCCCATTCAGCAGTGCCCCAAATTTTAGCTTTGCCAGATAATAAGGAGACTACATAGGCCACCTTTGAACGTTCAGATGGAAAAGCAGAGGGTTGTAGTTCAAACTGTATTTCACATTGAGTCAGAAATGGTCTGCATTGAGATGAGTCACCAGAAAAAACCTCAGGAGGAGTCAGTTTAGGTTCCTTGGAAGCCATGGCCTGTGATGACTGGGCTAGTCCAACAGATGGCGCCAGATACTCAGTTCTAGAATCAGAATGAGGTGAGAGACAGGTTGTAAACTGGACACTTGACTGATCAGTTTGTTTGTTTTCAAAAAAATTGTTAACCAGTGTGGTAGTGAAACTCTGTTTGGCCAGATTTAATGTCAAGACTGAGTTTTTGAGTTTCACTAATAAACCGAACACTGGAAAAGTTTTAACAATTTTATTGAGAAACAGGAAGCTGGAATGGGTCCTGATCGTCACCGGTAACTTGAGTTCTGCACAAGAGATTATAATATTAGTGACAGGATTTGAACAGGTAGATGTTTTTATCTTTAATAAAAACACTAACCTTTTTAGGCTGTTTTTGATCGGAAGGGAATTCCTTGATGACGTGAGCCGGTGGTGACGTAGTCCAGCTTTACTTCCTTGTTTACGTTGATGCTTCGTGCGGACTTTCACACGAAGGGGGTTTTCCTTGGTTCGAAGCGAGGTCATACACAGGTTGGCAGAGAGGCGAATAATGTTGAAAGAGGCAGGCTTATCTCGTGGTCGTGAAAGGCGGTCTTGGGTTCGTTTCCGTGAGGCAGATGGCTGAACAGGTCCGACAAGGGGAGAGGCAGGAGGGCGAAGTCCAGTAGCGTGTGCAGGAGTCAAAACCAGGGAAGCAGAGTCCGAGACAGTACCAATAGGGGCTGAGGCGAGAGACGTGAGACCAAAAAACCAAAACAGAGTCGTAGCAAGCAAGACAGGACAAGACATGGGCGCTGGATAATTACTAGGCAAAACCGTTCATAAATCTGGCAAGGAATGACTGTGGACGTGGAGCTTAAATACAGGAAGAAACAGGTGAGTGCAATGATCGTTAATGAGGCATTGGGCATGAGGGCGGAGGGATCTGTGAACATGACATGATAAACTATGAATATAACAATAACTTATGGCAGACAGAACGTGGATCATGACATCTATAAATTGGTTGAAGCCAGAATAAGCCATACATTATAATTATCCAATAATTCTCAGTCGAGTCATCTGTCCAGATGACCCGAGTGAGAATTATTGGATTTGGTACCTGGATTATTGAGCATGATTATTACTTTGTACAAATATGTTTTACTTAAAACTAGTCAAGATGAGTGAGGGCAACATGCGTTTAAAAACAACAAAAATATGGTTTAACTTTGTACTGCTCATAAACAAACAACATATTTGACAAGAAAAATAGAAGTAGTAAATAAATAATGAACATACGAGGAGGCTTAATTTAGTTTAACGAAAAGTTCAGGCTCATGAAAAGTCTGTTGCTAGTTTTCATTAAAAGCATTTCTGGGTGTAACTCTGTATTTGGAAAAACTCTACTCTGTATTCTCAAAATGCTTTGACCAGCTGAGGCAGACAGTCTGTGTCATGTAACACAGCTGCAGTAAAATTGAGTTTAGTCATTTTGAACAAATGTCACCCCTTGAAAGTAGGTCACCGTGAAGGTTGGAGTCAGTTGGACAAGCTTAATGTTGTTGGAGGTATCTGACCTCAGTTAATGAACGTGTTCTGTCTTTAGGGACATCTCAATATCCGTAGCAAGTAAGAACCGCAAGAACTAGGAAGTTCGTAGAAGAAATGAGAAGCAGACTGTCCACAGAGACAATTGCATCTCATATCAAAGAAATATATTCATTGTCTGATCACCTGTTGGTTGTTAAATCTCTTCAAACATACTTGTCATTAACCACTGCCAAACGGCAAAGCTAAAACAATGTTCTTGCCTGTTTGTGTGTGTTTACAATTGTAATTTGACCAAATCTCTCATGAACCACTAATAAGCAGATTCTAATTATTCTGATTATGTCGTCTTCCTTATGTTATCTTTACCTTATGTTTTCTTTTGTTTTCTTCACCTTTTCTTATCCAAGCAACTGTTTGTGGTCTCTGACAAATAAACAAATAAAGATGAACATGTTATGTTTCACAAAATAGTCTTTGGTGAATCCAAAGGGAGAGGAGTTGGAAATTCAACCTCTTGGACTACAATGGCACATGCTAGTGATAATTTTTAATACAATAAAACAATTAACTAAATCATCATGCTGAAAATATTTTTTATAAATTTTACTAATCCTGAAGATTGTCCTGAAGATTTACTAATCTGATGAAATGCGTTAAAAGTACAAACAATTATAAAAGACTACGTTTATCATGTGCTTTTTGTTTGTTTGTTTGCTTGTTTGTGTTTTCAAATTGGATTTTTTTTTGGGAGGCACAGTGGTGCAGCAGTTGGTGGAGCTGTTGACACTCAGCAAGCAGGTCGTCGGTTAAAATCTTGGCTGGGGACCTGTCTGTTTGAAGTTGGCATGTTCTCTCCGTGCTACGTGGGTTTTCTCCGGGTGCTCCAGTTTTCTCCCACAAACTAAAACCATGTATGTTAGGCTGACTGGTAACTTTAAATTGTCCATGAATGAGAGTGAGAGAGTGAATGGTTGATTGTATCATTTGTCTTGATATGTACCTGTGATGGACTGGATATCTGTCCAGGTGTCCCTGTGATGGACTGGAGACCTGTCCAGGTGACCAGGTGATGAATTGGAGACCTGTCCAGGGTGTACCCCATCTCTTGCACATTGATGTCTGGACATGGGTGCCAGTGACCCCTGCGACTTGAAAAGGAGGAAACAGGTTTGTACTGTATGCATGCATGTATGTATGCATGGATGGATGTTCATTAAGGCTGTTTCCATCCACCTATCCAGTCATACATGAGTTAATTTTCTTTATCTGCTAGATGTTCAAAGTGGCAGCACTGTGGTGCAACTGGTAGAGCTGCTGCCTCTCAGCGAGCAGGTTACCCTGATTCTAATCCCAGTACGAGGGCCTTTCTGGATGAAGTTTGCATGTTCTCTCCATGCATGTGTGGGTTTTCTTTGGGTACTCCAGTTTCCTCATCTTCTGATCAGACAGCCAGTGTAAGGACGTTAGAACAAGATCTACCTTTGGTCTTTGTAATCTTGCTGTTAAATTCTGAATTAATTGGAGCTGAGCTTTAGGAAGAAAAAAAATTCAGGCTTTGCTAAACTGTTTTGTGGAGCATATGTGCTGGTGGAAAACTGGGTACAGGTGTAGACCTGCATAAACCTTTTCTAAAGGCTTTTTTAATCCTGATGAAACTAGCAGATTATATTAGATTATATCTAGGGAATGTTTAAGGACAATCATATTTCTCACCCATTTTTTGATCTTTCCATTTTCTGCTATTTATTTATGACTGGATGAAAGGAGTAACAACATAAGCAGAAACTTTTAGACTTCCCTCTACCAAGCTACCTTCTCTAACTCATCCAGGGGGACACCAAATCATTCTAAATCCAGCTGTGAGATTTAGTCTTCTCCACTGAGTTCTGGGTTTGCCCTGGGATCTGTTCCTATTGGGAGATATCTAAAACACTTCCTTTGGAGTTTGTTCAGAAAACAACCCTTCCAAATTCCCAAGTTGCCTCAACTGACATGTTTTGATACTCAGGAACAACGAATCTGCTCTAAACTAATTTTAATTAGCTGAACTCTTCAATTCTTCCAGCTATGGACGGGGCAGCAACTTCTCTCCCTCGCTCCTTCCCTCCCCCTACTTTTCCTCAACCTGCATGGCTTCTTGTCTTGTCTGCAGCTCCTCAGAAAAATCATCTCTCGAACGCAAATTGACGATGGATTTAGTTTTGTGGGCAATGAACTCTGTTGACAAGATTTTTTCTACAAAACTGCAAGGTCCAGGAGAACCATCCTGCCCTACGCTGACGCACCCTGGGGGATAAGTCATGGATTCCTTGGGTGAGTGGAAGGTGATGTGTCTGTCAGTGCTATCTGTGGAAGATGTGGAAGATTTGTACATAATTGGAGTTATGATAGCAGGTGCTTTGCACTTTGGCATTTGTGGAGCACTGTTCTATCGGAAAATGAGGAGTACTTCAGCGGCGATGAATGCCATGTTGAAGCTCCCGAGTCAAAGTGAGAGTGTGATCCGTGCCATGACCTCCATAAATCAGCTGCTTTACGAGCTAAACCGGGAAGGTGGATATGATCTCTGAGAATCGCAGACCACCCACAGGGCTTGGGACTCGTGGAAGCTGTACTGGTCAACATCTGGAGGATGAGTCATAGCTTAGATCAGTGAAAAGTTCCCATTGGATCATATTGGATCAGATCGTCCAGCAGGACTCAAGGCTACAGTACAGAAATTACACTGTGTGCCTGAAGTGAAAAATATTTATGTTATCTCTATCTAACTTCCCAAACAGCCTTGGAAAGGCTGGATATCAAATTTCTCCTGAGACGTGTTGCTGAGGACACCAGCTACGTCCACCTATCGCTACCCATCCCCCTCCCCGGAGAACATTCTATGAGCGCTATCGGCGATGCCGGCTGGTAACATCAAAATAACTGTTTGCTATCTGGAAATGGCTCATGAACAGAATCTCATTGCCTTGACCACAAATGCATATGTGATTTGTCTTAAAGGAGATATGAAAAGTGTTTTTAAGCTAATAGTAGTCTAATGAAAAGCATAAAATAAGCTTGTTGAGAAATTTTCACAAGTCAAAAATGTCATCCTAACTCAAATTTAGACTTTGCAAAGTGAAAAAATTCTCATCTGGTGTTTTTGACCCCCCTCCCCCTGCCTGCTCTCCGTCCCCTGAATATGACGTAGGCAGTGCAACGAGTCGTCCCTCATACAGTAATATTAGTGTGTGTATCTAGTTGTGGACAAAAAGGTTTCAGTGTGTAGCAATTATGGATGCAGCAAAAAAAATCTATTTTTTAAAGAATCAAGATTCTTAGTCCTGGCGATTCAGAATCTATTCTAAAAGCCCCAAAATCGATTTAAAAATTTTAAAAAAATTTATATTGTATTTTTACCGCTCCTGTGCATTCGGCCGCTGTAGAATTTTGGCCGTGTAGGGCCACCGTAGTTAGTTTAGC
>JBBPBX010019678.1:2753-15646 GCA_038048925.1 Garcialebias charrua | reverse complement strand
CACTGGCAAATACGGTTGTTCCTATAGCTCAGAATTACAACAAGGTTTTCAGAAGGTGGGCAGCGGGTGTCGACATTTCACCGCCAGTGACACCGGGGGGTGATTTGATCAGCTTCATGTCAAAGACACGCGACTCAGCTGCATCACGAGCCCACGCTGAATTTCAGGTCTTTGACCATTGGACGTTAAAAGTCAGACACTGGAGGTGACCGGTTATTACTGTCTTTAGTAATATCTCAGTTGTATTTCACTATTTGCTCTTTTACTCTAGAGGTAAGCAACAGGTAAACAACAGTAATAATGTATGATAAAAATATTCTGACTAATGTTTGCTCAAGTGTCAAATCATCATCTTCAGCTGGAGCCACTGACCTGCACTGCAATGCTAAAGACCCCACCACGGCAGATGTGTTCTGACCTTCATGATCCACTTTTTCACCAAGTTTCAAGAACTTGGGTCAGTTTTCATGTATTAAATCTGACAGATACAAACAGCGCCCCCTTCTGCTCTCCCCTTCCCAAATGGAAAAAAAAGGCATCTGAGCTTTAAAGGCAACAAAGTTCATGCTCAGTCATCCAGGTACCAAATGCAATAATGCTCAGTCAGGTCATCTGGACGGTTTCTTTTTTTTAATGAGCTTTAGCTACTTTTATTAAATATTTAGATACCACTTTACAATAAGTTTCCCCTCATAGATGGCTAATAAACAGTTTATAGTTACATTATTAATTCCTCTACCAACACTTTACAAATCATTATTTTTTTATTATGCATTAATTAAGGGTGATAGAGACAAAACTGTCCTGTTGCTTTTCAAACAGTGAGCCAAATCTGCCACATATATTTAATCAACATTTGTTGTACTAAACATTTCAGACTAAGTTACTATGTGAGCACAATACATATTTGTAAACCTATTTTTTAAGGATATAATATTAGTTGTAGATACTTATAATACAGGATAAAGTACAATATCATATGCTAAAGAAATAGGTTTACAAATGCTTATTGTGCTTACAAGGTACGGTAGTAACTTGGTTTGAAATGTTTAATACAACATTAAATATATAAGTGGCAGATTTGGCTCACTATTTGAAAATGAACAGACCAGTTTTATCTCTGTCACCCTTAATTAATGCACAATGAACAATTATTAATGATTTATAGAGTGCTTATGGTAACACTTTATAATAAGGTACACAACATTTGCTTAACTACTAGGGAATGCCTCAGGAACGAATCAGGAGCTAATGGGTAGTTAACCAGTATTTACTGGGGAACACACAGCCAAGCCTTATTAGGGGACTACTGGTTATAGTTACCTTGTAAAGGAAGAGGGACTAATCAAGAACTAATAATGATAATAATGGTGTAGTGGTAATGGCAGTCGTCTCCCGTCTCCCGATCGGAAAGTTGGCGGTTCGACTCCCGGGACCCGCACCATGTGTCGTTGTGTCCTTGGGCAAGACACTTAACCCTGAGTTGCTCCCGGTAGGACTGGAAAGCACCTTGCATGGTAGTCTGCCGCCACCGGTTTATGAATGTGTGTAGCATTCAATATATGTGTAGCACTTTGAGATTTTCAGTAATGAAAAGTGCGTTATAAATTGAATTAATTATTATTATTATTATTATTATAATAATAATAATAATAATGTCACACAATGTCATCACTGTATGTTTCCATACAATGACGAAATTAGTCTCTGCATTTAACCCATCCACCACCAGGTGGTGCAGTGGGCAGCTATTGAAAGCGCCCGGGGGGCAATTTGGGGATGAGGTGTGCTGCCCAGAGACACCACAAGGTATGCAGTGACCGGGGATCGAACCTGGGGGTTTCGGGTTCCAAGCCGGCTGCCCTGCCTCTACACCATCTTGGCCCCCATCAATGGGTAGTTACCAAGGAAACCAAAGAGGAATTAATCAGGAGCTAATGGGTAGTTATAATGGGTAAAGAGAAAATCCAATAAAATCAGTAATCACTAGGAAACAGGTTTTTGACCAAACAAGCATGTGACCTCACTGGTGCAGGGTTTATTCAGAAGCCACATGGAGAGTTTCTTCTCTGTTTCTGTGGTAACTAACCAGTAGTAAATCTTGGCTGTGTATTCCCCAGTAAGTACTGGTTAACTACCCATTAGCTCCTGATTCGTTCCTGAGGCGTTCCCCAGTAGTTAAGCAAATGTTGTGTACCTTATTATAACGAGTTACCATGTTTAGAGGAATTAATAACATATCTATAAACTACTTACTAGCCATCTACATAGAAGGGGCGTCTTATTGTAAAGTGGTGCCAATATTTACTTTGGATAATTTTTGTTGTTCATTACTATTTATAGAGGTAATTATTTTAGAGATGAGTAGAAACATAGTAACATTTTCATCCTACTTGCACTGCTATATTCTACTATGTTGTTGTTTACTATATTTCCTTTGAACCTTGTAAATATTATAGTTCTTCTTCAAATGTTGGTACTTTATTTTGTATTTTTATTGCATGCTTTAGTATTTAATCTTTCTTTTTTTTTGTGAGTCAAATCGGTTCTACTTCTTCTCATCCAGAACATTTCATTGCACTGTTGATCTTGTGTTAACTTGCACATGACAAATAAACAAACATAACATAACATTTCTTAGTTATAAATGCATCGTGTCATATCAGGACTGGTTTTAAACATTTACTGAACCATAGTTGAGCTAATCCAATATATGCAGATGAGCAAAACATTATGATCACCAATCCAATGTGCTGAAGGTTTTCTATGAAAAGGAGGAAACAGAATTTTAAACAATCTCCGAGATTGTTCAGCACTAAAAACTGATTCCTTAGGTTGTTCGGTTTGATCAGGAAATTCTTTCAGCACTTTTCAGTCGCCAGTTTTTCCACATTCAACATCTTGTTTCATGATTTGACCATCTCAAACCTCAGTGAAGTGGGTTAAACGTTTATTTTTTCCAACAGTTAGGGGGTGATTTTGGTTGTAAATTTAAATATTCAAGAATAAAGAATGTGGCAGAGTCAGAATGGGTTTGTGCGGAAATTTAAAAGCTGTAAATGTTTCACGGTTGGGCTTTTTCGGTTAGTCTTTGGTTTTTCCTCACGCATAGTTTATGTTTCATTTTGATAAATGATTCTTTGACATGCAGTACATTTATATACATTTAAAGCCTTATGTCTCTCATATCTGATTAAAACTCTTCAACTTTAGAGCTCATGTAGAATAGGAACTTGTCCTCAATGAGTTTCTATTGGAAATATCAGATTATTTTATCACAAATAAAACTCATTTACTTATAATTGTTGTAATTGTAGTGCATAATGAAGGTCCTATATGTCTACATTTATTAACTTGCAGGTTGTGGTTTTTTTTAACAAAAGATTTGAATGACAGTGTTTAAACATTAAAGAGTGATGTGTGTTGTAACATGAGCAAAGATATACCAACCCATGGTCGTAGTTGTAATAATCCTGTGTGTAATAATCCTGACCAGGATCGATGCCTGATTCCATCGACAACTCCTGTCAAATTGGGAAAAAAGAAACTTTTCACAAACTGAGCACAGATTCATTTGTTTGGACCCCAAAAAAAAAAAACACACTTGAAGAGCAGAGTTAATGCTTGAACAAGAGAACTGAAAAAGAGAGTGTGAAAAAAGAGAGAATACCTCAGGCCTGAGCAGAGAGGGTCGAAGAAGTTGTTGAGTCTGCCAGGAGGAAGAGCAGCGAAGGAAAAGGAGCCGAGTTTGTTAGCAAAACAAAAGTTTAATGCATTCCTGCTTCAAATTACTGTCAGATACATAAAGGATGATGTGATTTACTCAAAGCTGTGAAATAACATCAAATCCAATTGAGCAAGATTGTGTTTCCATTAGTTATTTATGGTTAAAGTAAAAGAACATCACACAGAAAAAGAATAAATAAATAAGGCCTCCCACCCCTCAGCCCTCATTATATCTCAGCTTGTAATCAATCTTTTACAGCAGTTTTCAGTTCTTGTTTGATGGATTGTCATTCATGGTTCCTGAAAAATGCCAGTTCTTTGAAGCTTTTAGGCCAGTCTTGTCTGCACTTCTCTGCTGAGCTTCACATGATCTGTTTTGTTCTGAACTGAGAGGGTTGGGGCCAAAACTTCAGCTTGCATCCCCCGAGGCAGCCCAGAATGGACGTGTAGGCAAATGATGTGTTGAGGACAAATGTATGGTCTGCCTTGGATTGTTTTTTTCATTCACTCAATGATACATTTATTATAGTACAGTTCTGTCCATCTTCAGAAGGTAGACTTATATACCGTTTTTGCCAGCGCATGTCACACATTTTTGCGTAAATTTGCAAATCCTGCGACTTACACACTGAAGTGACTAATACGGTATACGTTTTCCCCCTATAGTTATAAACCAATTTTTAGCTGAGATCTGACGATTTCCTTCATTCAGACATGAAAAATGTCAAACATTACCATTTGCAGCCACTAGAGGGCCTTTGACTAATATGGCAAGACAAGTGTCTCATTAATAGGTAAAAGTGGCTATTAATGAGACACTTGGCTTGCCATACCGGCCACCTTCATCTTGCTCCAGAACTCCTGGAGCAAACGTCAAATCAGCTGCATTTTGCCGCACCATCCAGGCGAAATTCAGCTGATTTGACCATTAAAGTGCATTTACAGTATTAAGGAAAAGTTAAACTGGGACACACCTTTACTATAATGTCAAATAAATACAGTGTAGTTGTTTTTAAGTGTTAATCTTGTTAAATTCTTGTTAAAGTCCTCCAGTGCATGGTCACAAGGCCACCATTTGGCAGCTAGTCGATTTTTAGCACAACACCGGCCCACATTTCCGGGTGTTCAACGGTGACGCATAATGGATGCGACTTATACGGCAAAGCAACATATTTATGTTTTTTTTCTCCACTTTATTAGACATTTTGGACTTATGTGACTTATGCAGTGGTGCAACAGTACGGTACTATTATAAACTTTGTATTTTATGTCTTTGTATCACTTGAGTTCTTCATGACACACCCAGAAATTTGAAGCAGGGATACCAACATTTTGTCATGCATTGTTTTCATTTAGCTTGAAGGTTAAGATGAAGCTTTTAATTTTAAATCTAAAACAAATATATCACTTTAAAAATAAGGTTTAATTCAGATTAAAAATGAGATGCATTATTAAAAGATGTGGTATGCATGCAGACAAAATACAGACAAAACATGCAACTTCATTCAAACTGCACAAAACCAAAAACAGGAAGAAAAAAATCTAAAGAGCAAATAAAAGACATTAAGGTGATAATTACAGCAAGTCTTGAATAATAATAAAAAAAACGTCTACCTCGTGTTGTCCATATCCTCGCCTAGAAGATTGTGGAGAGAAAGAGTAAAATTTTTAGACAAAAGTCACCAAGAAAGTAAGTCATTAAATATAAAACATTTATTTTGCTTCAGATATGCCTTTGAGTGGATGTGATGGATTCATAACATATTTTGAATGTTGAGCAAATTGTGTTTTAAACTGCATTTAAATGGCTCATGTATAAACTACTTATTGTCTGCTGTGACACACACGTCTTTGACTGTGTGCATCCTCTAAACTAGCACTTCCATCTCTTGCGTAGATGTTAGTTCATAAATAAGTAAATATATTTGTATGCATCCTTTATGATTGTCTATTGTTGTCGTTATCCACTGTTGTCATCACTCTTTGTTAAAATTCAGGTCTCTCTTGTAAATGAGTCCCCGAGGCTCAATGGGATTTACCTGTCTAAATAAGGGTTGAATTAAGTGTTTTAATGTAATAATTTATTACCGTAATTTACAGGGGTGCAGAATTGGTGTGAGGTAATACATTCATGAATGGAATGACAAGGCAACTGCCAAAATGTCAGTAACACATGAGTAAAAATCCAAGCCAGATCTCTGGAAATGTATTTTCTTTTGAAGGCACCAACGTAAACATAAATCAAAACACAAAATATAATCAAAAGAAAAAACATTAATCTCTTTTCTATTGGTGAAAATATATTGGGGTTCATCCTTATACTTAAAATCCTATAAATGTTTCCCTTTTGCAAGTGAATTAAAGAAACAGTTAAACATTTAGGGGAGAAAGAGCATTTTTGCTTTGAGAAAAATGAAAAGATTAAGTGGAAATTCACGTTTTATGTGTCTTGTCATCCGTAAAACCTGTGCAGATTACAGTGTGTCACCTCTCTCCAGCTCCCTCTGCGACCAACCTCTAGAGCCTAACACATTGTAAAAACAGAGTGAGCGTGCCGAGAGTCCCTGGAACAATCTTTCATTCAGAAAAAGAACACTGAGGTAAATGCCAGAACAACATGGACAAAATTTCACACATGTATTACGACTAAACCAGCAGGAAAGTTAAATCATATTTATTCACTGCCCACTTTATTAATTCCACATTGCTAATAGCAGGTTAAACTTCCTACTATAATATGAACTGCATTAATTTTGTAGCATAGATTTAACAATGTGTTGAAATCAGTCCTCAGACATTTTGGTTCAGATTCACATGACAGTATCACACAGTTGCTGCAGATTTGACAACACGTCCATGATGCCATTTCCCTTTTCCACCATGACGCAAAAGTGCAGGACTGGTTTGAGAACTGGTAATCGTGACGTGTTTGAGACTCATCTGACTCAGGTAACGTTTTTCCAATCTCTTATTTTTATTTTAACCTGTGGGAATTGTAGATCCAGTGTATTGTTTTTAGTTTGCATGACTGGCACTGGGGGTGATGGTCTTCTACTGAAGGCTATCTGCTTCAGGGTTCAAGTGTTGTGCATTCAGACATGGTATTCTGCAGACTGTGGTTGCAACAAGTGGTTATTTGAGCTACTGTTATCTTTCCATCATCTCAAACCAGTCTGCCTCTTCTCCCCTGACCTCCAACAATAATAGGGCAATATCGTCCACACAACTGCAGCTCCGGATATTTGGTTTCCAGATCATTCTCTGTAAACCCTAGATGTGGTTGTACATGAAAATCCCAGTAAATCAACTGTTTCTGAAAGACTCCGACCATATCATATTCAAAACCAGTTAGATCCACTTTCTTCCCCATTCTGATGCTCGATTTGAATTTCAACAACTTGTCTTCATCACATCTACATGCCTAAAGGTACCGAGTTGTTTCCATGTGATTAGCTGATTAACTATCCATGGTGAGTAATTGAACAGAACAGGTGTGGGCTTACCTAATAAAGTGGCCCGTGAGTGCACATGCCCTTATTAGAAAAAGGTAGCTGGTAAATGGACTGTACTTATATAGCACTTCTCTATCTTATCAAGATACTCAAAGCATTTTACACTACAATCTGTGCCCTCATTTACTCATTCATACAGCACTCTACTATCACTCTACTAGATTGGGGGAGAGGTGAATCCGTGGGTCCTTCCCCAGAAAATTTAGAATGAAAGAGATGCCATTTCCTACATTTTGGTGTATTTTACCAGGTTGTTAAACATCTGATTTGATTAATTTGATTAAAACAGGTCTCTCTTGTAAATGAGTCCTCGAGGCTCAATGAGACTGACAACCTGTATAAATAAAGGTTGAACTGAAATTACTATTTTACAGAGCAACAACAGCAAGCCTGTGTGTGTGAATAGAGCAGCGCAGACTCTGTCAAGCGTCCTACAACCCCATCCCCATCCCCCCCACACCACCACCCCACCACACACACACAAAAACGTCAATGTCCGACCGTAACTCTTCTCAGCTGAATTCCGTCCTGAGCGTTGCTCTGCTCCAATCTCTGTTACCACTGTCAGGTGCTTCAGTTCTCTGTTGTCCAGCTAAGGACAACCCATCCGTCCATTTATTTTACATAATAAATAGGACTGTCCTTTTGACATTTTGATCCTGTTATTTTGACTAATTTAGAAACGTACGTGAATAATACACATTTATTTATTTATAAAATGTGTTCATTTTTAAAATACAATACAAAACAATCCCATAAANACACCCACAGGAATCCATGGCGTATCCTCTTCGTCACTCTGTGAGGGTGGACCGGCTCCACTTTGCCGTTTCATCTGTAGAAATCTTGTTCGTAGAATCGAATGCCCAAACCTCCAATCCATCTTAATTTGCATTTGAGGTGCTTAGCTGAGGAGCTGCAGGCAGCAGGGGTGGGGGGAAGGACGGGAGAGGAAAGGACTAGCGACTGCCTCCGTCGAGAGCCAAGGTTGAAAGTCCATCACAGTAGTAGAAAGAAGCGGTAAAAAAATGGCAGCAATGTGTAGAAAAAGTTGAATACAGAAGAAATGTAGCGGAAGTGAGCAAAATAATTTAAAACAGGTAGAGAGGGAAAATAGAGTAGAATTGCATTCGGGCCCCAAAAATCTGATCCGACCCGGCCCCAGCCCACAGTCATAATTTCCGAACCTCACCCGACCCGACGAATTAACAGTAATTACAGGTCTGAACCCAGAAAAAAACCTGACATTTTTCAGGGATGCGCAATGAATAAAAGCAGCAGAAGCTGTGGGTGTTTGTACTTTCAAGGGCGTAAAAAAGTATTTAAACCCTGTTTCTGCCTGCATTCTTCTGAATTACTGACACACACGTCGGTTGGCGCGCTGCGGGGGTTGGGTCCGTGGGTCCTCCCCCAGAAAATTTTAAACAAAAGAGATGCCATTTCCTGCATTGTGGTGTATTTTAACAGGTTGTTATCTGTAAACATTTGATTACATTTATTAAAAACAGGTCTCTCTTGTAAATTAGTCGAATAACCTGTGTAAATAAAGGTTGAATTGAAATTACTATTTTAGAGAGCAGTGAATAGATCAGCTCCGATTCTGTCAACCGTCCCAACATTTCTACAATTTATTTATTTTTTATTTTTTTAATGTCCAGAGGACCAGACTTAACTTTTTTAGTCACATCAAACATTTCACTCATTATTATTATTATTATTTTTACTGTAAGCTTTTTTATTTATTATCTTTGAAATGTATGCAGGCGATCTGACACATTGGCCGTTGTGCGTGCTCTGCAGAGCTGTCTGGAGACGCTCCTGTGTGTAAAACGTGCACTGTCTGCAGGGCGCACAGCTGAGCTTGGTGAAGCTGACACCCTACCCATGTCAAAAATTCCAGTAAATACAATGAGTGGTTAGTGCAACAGTTGTGCTGGTTTGTGCCAGTTTGTGCTGTTAAAATGTTTGTTTGTGCTGCTTTGGTTTCTGAAACACAGCTGAAGGTGGATGAAGATGCTTCATCCCCACGGGACATGCGGTCAGCGTCTCTGCTGGGCAGGACCGTGTGCACGAGCTGGTGCATCTGCTGCAGCAGTAATATCCACCCCACAGACATGGACAATGTTTCCATACGTTTAATAAATAATCAAACAAAAATGTGCAATTATTTTGGACTTTTAAGGGCAGAGATATGAGCTGCCGGATCCGAGCGAACAGTTGCCGGAACGCACACAGTGAAAATGAGAGAGTTCCCAGATCTTGTTCAGGCAGGATCAGGCTTAAATTAACCACTGCAGAAAGGTCACCAGTCGGGATTCTATTCAACAACCCTCTCGCTGAGAAGCAGCAGCTCTACCAGCTGGACCACCATGCCACCAACTTCCAGCAGTATAAACCTAAAGATTACAGGTGCCACCATCACGGTGCCCGTGGGCACCCGGTCGCCCGCAGGGACCATGTGAGTCACCCACAGGGCATGTTCTAAAATAGTTATTTTTATTGTATTGTATTGTATTGTATAATTTATTCATTTCATATTAAAAACAATGACAATTTTTTTAGAAAGAAAAATAAACAAAAAAAGCAGAAGAAGAAAACATTTCTTATCATATCTGCTCCTTTTTAAACAATCAATTCAAACTATCAATTCAAACATTAATATACTTATTGTAATACAAAAGTATACAGTCTCATCAAAAGTATATAGTCTCATCAAAATACTTATTATAATTTGTTAAATTAGAATCAAATTAAATATAACTCTTCAACAAAATAGTTTTAATCATTTTCTTGAATATTTGTATGGACTTCACATCTTTTACATTATCCTCTAGACCATTCCAAAGATCAATTTCTCTTATTGTAGTAGACCTACCCTTTAAACTGGTTTTATACTGAGGTTTAACAAACATTTCTATTCCCTTTAAATTATAGCAACTAATCCTTTTCACAAAATAGGTTTGAATGTTAGATGGTAGTGAGAAATTCTGAGCCTTATACATAAGTAAAAGAATATTATAATCAACCAAATCATAAAACTTAAGTAATTTCAATTGACAAAACAAAGTACCAGAAGGATGACAATAATGTTTCCTCATTATAATTCTTACAGCTCTCTTTTGCAAAATAAAAATAGGCTTAGTTGTTGTCCTACATGCTGTACCCCAAACATTTACACAATAAATTAAATGCGGAACTATAATTGTATTATAAAGCAAGTGCAAAGCATTATCATTCAACAAGTCCCTTACTCCATACAATACTGCAATTGACTTAGATATTTTAGTTTTAACAACATTTATACTGTATTCTGTTTCCATGATAGTCTGTCATCAATAATTACACCCAGAAACTTAACCTCATTTACTCTACATATCTTAATACCATCAATTTCAAAAGAAAAATCCAAAGTTATTTTTTTACTAAATATCATAAAATTGGTTTTTATCAATATTCAATGACAACTTATTTCGTTTAAACCAAATTTGTATTTTTTCAAACTCCTTCTTTATAATACAAACATCCGTTCCAAGTCTTCACCCAAACAGAAAAATGTGGTATCATCAGCAAATAAAACACATTTGAGGATATCAGACACTTCAATTAGATCATTTACATATAAAATAAACAACTTGGGTCCAAGTACTGAAACTTGTGGTACTCCACATGAAGTTCTGAGTAAATTAGAACGTACATCATCCATCTGAACAAACTGTTTTCTATCTCTCAGATAACTACTTATCCACTGCAATGCAGGACCTCTGATACCATATTGATTTAATTTAGCAATTAAGATGGTGTGATCAATAGTATCAAATGCCTTCTTTAAATCCACAAATATACTTATACAATTTTTTTTCATCAACTGCTGTTGTAACTTGTTCCATCAATTCCATCAAAGCCAAGGATGTAGAACTGTTTGATCTAAAACTATACTGACTATTGCTTAAAATATTTTGTTTGTCAAGGAATCTATCTAATCTAGTCACAAATAATCTTTCAAGAATTTTTGAAAATTGTGGCAAAAGAGATATAGGTCTATAATTACTATATATACACTTATCACCATTTTTAAATAGAGGAATTACTTTAGCAATTTTCATTCTGTCAGGGAAAATGCCTTTTAAAAATGTCAAATTACAGATATATGTAAATGGCACAATGACATGACTTATTATTTCTTTTACTACCACCATATCCAAATCTTCACAAACCTTAGATCTTTTATCTGCAATATTATTTACTGTTTTTATAATGTCCTCCTTATTTGTTCCACCCAGAAACATACTGCTTACACAACCCATTTTTACATTACTAACATTAATATCTACTTTAGGAATCATTGCTGCAAGACTAGACCCAACATTTACAAAATAATTATTAAATCCATTAACAATTTCCCTATCATCATGGATTTTCACATTGTTTTCCACAAAATGTTGTGAAAGTCTCGTTCCAACCTTATGCTTTTTTAGAACATTGTTAATTACTTTCCATGTTGTATGCATATCACCCCCACATTTATGTAATAATTCGCTATAGTATTCCTTTGTTGCGTTTCATTATAATCCCAACTAATTTATTTTTGTACTTTTTATATCTAGCCTCAGCCTCCTGAGTTCTAGATTTCAAGAAACATGAATACAGATGATTTTTTAATACATGCATTTCTCAAACCTTTGGTCATCCAAGGATGATCAATTACATTTTTCCTTTTACTGTATCTTGTACACATTTTTTTATATAGGACCTACAAAATCTTCATTAAGTTATCATAAGATTTATTTACATAATATACATACACATCATCCCATTTTTGTTTATCCAAATCAACTTTAAATTTATCTAATGCTTTTTTTGACGTGTTTATTATTTTACTCTTTCTTGTGGTACCGTAGATTTGATTCTACCAACATCATTTTTATAAATAATGAAGACAGGTAAGTGATCACTAAGATCAGTCTTCAGAATGCCACTCAGCACATCACCACCATTTACATTTGTAAAAATATGATCAATTATTGTAGCACTTTGAATTGTGATTCTTGTTGGGTTTGATATTAATGGATGCAGATTTGAACTATACTGTACATTGAATTTATGAACGTTCTGGTATTATTCAAATCAGTAATATTTCCCATATCAATATTGAAATCTCCACACAATTTTTTTTATATATTTCTACTCTTTTCTAGCAACTCTAAAATTTTATCAGTAAATAACTCAATGTTTGAGGATGGAGATCGATAAACACAGCTTACAATGATCATCAATTAATCATAATTAATTGATTTATTGTTTATTGTGACAGGTCTAATCAATAATTATTTTTATGGACTGCCATCCAAAAAAATGGAACTATGGAAGAATAATGCTATTTGATTGTATGTGTGTGCATGTGTCTGTTACCAAAATATCTCATGAATCATTGTACAAAATGTAATAAAACGCTCAGAAAACAATCATTGGATGGACATCTACAGCTAATTAATTGTTGGAGGTGTTCTAATTTAGGATGCCTGATAAAGCTAAACCAAAATTAGCCAACACAAAATTGACATTGACAATAAGTTAACATTGAGCTGTGGTTGTGGCTGACAATAATTAACAGCACATATTCTGAGAATGAAATCTCGCAATAGCACGAGATGTGCA
>JBBPBX010019677.1:22029-44219 GCA_038048925.1 Garcialebias charrua | reverse complement strand
ACGCAATTTCGGTCCTGTGTATGTCCTGTACAGTACATATTGCAGATCTGACAATAAAGTTGACTTTGACTTTTGACTTTGACTTTGGAAGGACAAAATGTGGCAGGAGAACATGCACCAGCAAAAGAGATGACTGTGGGCTTTAGCAGATTATCAAACTGAGAAGATTCCAGAATCTGGCAGAGATCCAGAAAGAGTGGGATGAGGCAGAAGTCACAGCTTCAAAAACTACCACATTCAGACGCATCCGGGAGATGATCTACAACTGTCGGGTTCCTCGCTCCTCTTATCCGATGAAAGTAAAGTGTGGCTTTCATTTGGAAATCAAGGTCCAAGGGTTTGGAGGAAGAAGGGTGAGGAACAAAGCCCATATTGCTTGAGTTCCAGTGTGAAATATCCACAGTCAGTCATGATTTGGGGTGCAATGTCCGATGCAGGTGTTGGTAAACTGCTTTCTTAAATCCAAGTTCACCGCAACAGTCTACCAGAATGTTTTAGAGGACTTCATGATTCCTTCTGCTGAGGATCTGTATGGAGATGCAGATTTCATCTTCCAGCAGGACCTGGCTCCTGCCCATGCTGCCAGAAGCACCAAAACCTGGTTTGATGTCCATACCACAGTGCTTGACTGGCCAGCCAACTCTCCGGACCTAAACTCCATTGATAATCTATGAGGTATTGTCAAGAGTAAAATGAGGGACACCAGACCCAACAACAAAGAAGAGCTGACAGCATCAAGGAAATCTGGGCTTCCATAACTCCCAGACAAAGCCACAGGCTGATTGCCTCAATGCCACGTCACGTTGAGGCAGTGATTAAGACAAAAGGATTCACAACCAAGTATTGAAGATTGACACATCGTTTTGAAAGTACCATATTTTGATTGATTTGTTGTCATCCTCATTTCTTTATTTTTCTCCTGCAAAAACTGAGTAGTGTGGGCTGATGTCTTCACAGTATTCTAAAAAAAATTTAAATCCTGTTTTCATGAGTTTCATGAGCTGGAAGCCCAAGTTATGTAAAAATAAACAAATAAATACTTGAAGTTGTTTAAAATGTGGACCCTGAATCTATCATCTACTAAAGATTAACTTTTTGAATGGAATTATGGAAGTTCAACAACTTTTCCATGATATTCAAATTTTTTGGAAAGGGTGTGTAGATAACGAGAACCCAGTTAAACAAATTAGACAAAAATATTATACTTGGGTCATTAATTTGAGGAAAATAATCCCCAGTAACACTGCCCCATGCATCAACAACTAAACATTTCTGGGAACTGTTGGTCAGGCCTGCTCACCTTGGAGGAACTTTAGTCCATTCCTCTGTACAGAACAGCTTCAACTCTGGATGTTGGTGGTTTCCTCACATTAACTGCTGCTTCACAACATCTGGATTGGATTATCGTCAAGACTTTGACTTGGGCATTCCAAAACATGAACTTTATTCTTCTTGAACATTCTTTGGTAGAACCACTTGTGTGCTTCAGGTCATTGTGTTGCTGCATGACCCACCTTCTCTTCAGATTCACTTCATGAACAGATGTTCGGACATTTTCCTTTAGAATCCTCTGATATCATTCAGAATTATTTCTTCTATCAATGATGACAAGCCATCCTGGCCCAGATGCAGCAGAACAGTCCCAAACCATGATACTACCACCACCATGTTTCACAGATGGGATAAGGTTCTTCTACAGAAATACAGAGTTCTCCTTTCTCCAAACAGAACTCTTTTCATTCAAACCAAAAAGTTCTGTTTTGGTCTCATCCGTCCACAAAACATTCTTCAACAGTCTTCAGGTTTGTCCACGTGATCTTTATCAAACTGCAGACGAGCAGCCATGTTCTTGTTGGAGAGCAGTGGTTTCTCCTTCAACTCTGCCATGAACACCATTGTTGTTCAGAGTTCTCCTGATGGAGGACTCATGAACATCATCATCATCAGTCAATGTGAGAGAGACCTTCAGTTGTTAGAAGTTACCCTGGGCTCCTTTGTGACCTCGCTGACTATTCCACACCTTGAAGTGATCTTTGTTGGTCCACCACTCCTGGGGAAGGTGACAATGATCTTGATGTTCCTCCATTTGTACACACTCTGTCTGACTGTGGATTGGTGGAGTCCAAACTCTTTACAGATGTTTTGTAACATTTTCCAGCCTGATGAGCATCAACTGTTTTTCTGAGTTCTTCAGAAATCTCCTTTGTTCCTCCATGATCCACTTCCACAAACATGTTGAGAAGATCAGACTCTGATAGATCCTGTTCTTTAAATCAAACAGGTCCACTCACACCTGATCATCATCCACTGATTGAAAACACCTGACTGATAATCCTAGAGGTTCACATACTTTTACCTTCACAAATATGTAATACAGTATTGGGTCATTTTCTCAATAAATTAATGACCAAGTATAATATTTAGTCTCATTTGTTTAACTGGGTTCTCTTTATTTACTTTTAGGACTTTTGTGAAAATCTGAAGATGTTTTATGTCATATTTATACAGAAATGTAGAAAATTAAAAAGGCTTTACAAACTTTCAAGCACCACTGTACTTTAAACAATTACTCTTTAGGAGTTTTATTAAAATTTGTCCACTGGTTCATTAGATTTTTTTTCTAAAAGATATACTGTACTCATGTTTCTATCTTTGATACCAGTTAACCCAAACTGTGTTGTTTCCTCAGATATGCCACAGCCGCACTGGAGAAATCAACCCAGTTAAAGTCTGTAACCTTGTGAAGCTCTATGTCCAACGCTACAAATATTTCCGGAAACATGGGCGCAAAATGGATGAAGAGGAGCGGGATGAGCCGGGAGCATTTCATACATTTTTCTGAGTGGAGACTTTTTTAAAGCTGTTTCACTCGCCTGTCTGAGCGAGTGTTGTTTATAAAGCCTACTTTGTTAATGTATACTGTATAAATCCGTTCTTTTCTCCCTATATTATCACTGTAAATATGTCTTGCCTTGACATTGTACCATGAATTCAGAGTCCAGGGAGTGGATTCTGTCTTACACAAGTTACTGCAGTCCAGAATGAACATGAAATAGGACTACCTTTGTGAAGATGCGTGATTGTTGCTCGTTTCTGTTAGAGGCTTTTATGATAGAGGGAGCCAATCACGTGCTAGATTTTCAAATATGTCATATGTACCAGGCTAAGGACAGGTTTTGTTTCCAGTCACACACACACACACAAGGAATGTGTTGGACAATACTGAAGGACACCCCCCCCCCCCATACAAACGGAGAAACCGTGTACTTTTGTCTGTAGGCAGGCAGTGTGCAGTGACTGACAGCTGAATTGACAGTTCAGTTCCATTTAAACGTCTGAGTTCTCTTACTGTGTCTGTGTTGTGTGCATGTGTTACACATGCTGGGAAAAGTTGCCAAACTTCTTTATAAAATGACTTGACCCACAAACATAAATGTTGTTTGAAAATGGGTTTGTATTGCAGTGTTCAAAATGACCCCACGCGCACACACATACATGTATAAAACGTTTTTATGAGAGAATATGAGATGAAAAGCGGTGTCATGATGCAGATGAAGAACACTAAAAATAAGCACCAGTCATCTTCCTCTGGTTCTGGAGTCAGGGCAGCGGTTTAAGCAGGTCCAGCCACCTCTTCCAGCTCTTCTGGGACTCCAAGGTGTTCCCAGGCCAGCCGATAGACCTAGCCTTTCCAGCAAGTCCAGGGTCTCCTTCCAGTTGAACATGCCTGGAGCAACTCCCTAGGGAGGCATCCAGGGAGCATCCCTACCAGATGTCCGAACCACCTCAACTGGCTCCTTGGCCCAACAATAATGTCCCTACCAAACTTTCATGTACGTGTCAGAAAGTCTGTCCAAAAAAAGCATCCTCCAGAAAACTGAACTATGTCCACAAGAATAATAAAGCCAGGCACTACATGAGCCTACAAAAAGAATTAAATCAATGTCATGGTAACAATAAATGAAGAAATTAAATTGCAGTACCGGTACATAACCAGAGATACAGACAGCAATGACACGTGGAAAGGTCAATTTCAAAATATTCATCCATCCATTATCTTTACTTCTTCCTTTTTATATAAAATATAGATGTGTGTGTGTGTGAGTGAGAGAATAAAACATTTGCAGATATTCATAAAGTGGCCTAAACTTGTGTGTGTGCTTTTCCTTTAGATGGAGATGAGAAACCATTTATTTAGTTGTTTTTTTAAATCACCAAATAAATTATTTTGATCAACACAACATTATTAAAACTTTTTTTTTTCAAACTTAGGCCTTGTACACACGTAGCCGTTTATCAGTAAAACCGAACAGTTTATCATGCGGTTTGGCCTTTCATCCACACGTGAACTCCGGTTGATGTAACTATAAACGAATAATAACAAAACTCCAACAAAAGTGGAGATTTGAGAATTCTCCGTGTTCGCGTCTGCGTGTGGACTTCAGAACCGGAGGTTTGTGCTCAAGCTGGAGCGGCAGAACCGGAGCTGACGTCACATGCTCGGAGAAAAAAAAAGGCGCTAAAAAGTCAACATACCTGCTCTGACATGATTCCTAGTCGACATTTTCCTGCGTTTTATTAACTTTGTACTCCAACACGGTATTTTAGTAGTTCAACCTCGCAGTCTCACAAACAAAAGGAAAATAAATAACAGGAAGTCGCGGCTGAGTTGAAGGGTTGTGACTGCACTATCGTGATCTTACGGCAAGATGGCGGAGAGAGCGGCTGCGCTGCGAAGAGCTCTGGGTAGCAAGCTCGAAAAACATGTAGTTTGATAACTCATGAGCCCTGACTTGGAAAAAGAAAAGAAAACGGGAGTTCAACCTTGAAAAGTTTAAAATAAAAGAAGTCCAGTGAAGACGTGAGAAGAACAGCAGGCGAGAAAAAAACGACGACGATGGCTAGCAACAGACCTAGCAACAAAGCTAACAAGGCCCTGCTAGCACACGACTACCACTCACAAGATATGGATACCGATGCCAAAGGGAAAAAAATCCCTTATCATCACCAGGCAAGCCCCCAATATCACACAAAAAATCTAAGGGAGAAGAGGAGGTTAATTCAATTGCATCCAATGACAAGATTTTAGAAGCAGTTGAAAACCTACAGAAAATGATGCTAAACTTCAGTGAAGAAATGAAACGGATTACGCTCTCCATTGCTAATATTACTAAAACGGTGGAGTTTAACAGCGCCGAAATCCAAGAGTGTAAAAAGAAAAGTGGAAATATGGAAAAAAAGATAATACAGCTCAAAACTACAATCACTGAGCTGACGAAGAAAGTCCAAGATAATGACAGAAAAGCAGCAGAGTCAGAGCGCTATACAGTATAAGAAGATGGAATCTGCGCATTAACGGCTTAAAAGAGGAAAAAGATGAAGACACAAGACAGAAAGTCGCGGTTCTCTTCACGCAGATTATGCCCCATTGGAAAGAGAAGATGGACATGATTCTCGACACTACATACCCCATTGGCCCAAACAACACCAACCGCCCACGACAGATTATTGTGCGGTTCACAGGTCGAGTCTTCAGAGAAGAACTTTGGCGATCCACTAAACAACACCCCACCTGCAGAGAGCTCAAAATTTTTTTCATTCATTCAACCTTTATTTATACAGGCTAGCCTCGTTGAGTCACAGGGACTCATTTACAAGAGGGACCTGTCTCACTCACACCAAACAACCATCCACTCTCACACTCACACCTAGGGTCAATTTAGAGTCACCAATCAGCCTAACAAGCATGTTATTTGGTCTGTGGGAGGAAACCGGAGTACCCGGAGGAAACCCACGCATGCACGGGGAGAACATTTGGTCATTTTTCAGTTTTACTCATGTCGAACTTTGACGAACTCCTTCTCAGGCGTTCGACCTATCGGCTTCATTTTTGGTCAGAATGCAGTTAAGGCATCGGGCTTTAAAAATTATCAATAAAATTGACTTTTCGTATATGTTCAGGGGGCGTGGTGGAGCGGTGAACTTGGCATACTCGCCAAAACAAACAAAACGCTATAACTTTGTCATTAAAAGGTCAATTGGCACCAAACTTGGCATGAGGGATCCTGGTTGGATGCCTGACGATCCTATGTTGTCATAGTCTGACCTCACCTAAGCCCCGCCCCCTCAGAGCAGGAAGTGACTTTTTTTGCTTGGAAAGGTCCAACTCTGGCTCTCTTGATCTAATCAAGATGATCTTGTGTCACATGACTGATAACAAGTTGATCTCACTTGTTTTAAAGCACCAAGGGTTTTCAGCAGAGGGCGTGGCCGTGGTAGCACGGCGAAGTCACAGGTCACGCCGTAGCCATACGTTTTGCTCTAGATTCCACATGTTTCAGCCCAGTTGCACCAAACTCACTGACATCGATCCTTGTTCACCCCCCGGCAGGGTTCCAGTGCAATACTTTGTGGGCGTGGCCTAATTCCTCAACAGCGCCCTCTAGAATATTTAAAAAAAAACAGCCCCCAGCCATGCTTTATCCCAGAATAATGAAACTTGGTACACATGTGTATCTTGTCAGGATCTACAAAAAAGTCTCTTGGAGCAATGGTCCGAAGCCAAAAGGAAGTCGGCCATTTTAGGTCAAAGTCACAATTTTGTCTATTTCATTGACGTCATATCTGAGCGAACTCGTCCTAGAGCTTTCGAGATCCAGGCGTCAAACTCGGTCAGCACAATATTGAGGCATTGAAGGTCAAAAGTTGTTATTGTACACTTAATGGATGCTAATGGTCGTATGCTAAATTATGAACAATTCTGCGCCAAACATAAATTCCTTCCCCCAAAACCTGAATTCACCAGACCAGAGCCATATAAAGTGAGAGTTGCGACACTTCCATCGAGTTCCGTTGTAAGAATGGAATGCGGAAGTCACGTGGGTCATGGAGGGGGCGATTCGTTCCATGCTCTGGTTACAGACTGAAGCTGCCTGCAGTAGCGCTCTGTCGCCGCCAGAGGGCGCAGCTCCACAAGGTTTCCATAGCCGTTGTTTGGAACGATTGACCCCTGTCGGCGACTTCAAAGAGTGTCAGAACTCTCTATATATATGGCTCTGCACCAGACTATTTAAAGCATTACCAAAACAATTTATTAATCAGACTCAAAATATAATGGAATATCATCCTATAACCCCACAATTACTCACTCTGTTTATTAATGGAGTATTATTCACTGACAAAAAAATCAATAACTGCACAATTGGAACTGTCTAAATGAATCTCTATTCCCTGGGAAAATAAATAAAAATAACATACTCTGCAAATTTGAAAGAAAATCTATTGAGAGGTTGAGAACTTTATATTTAACACTTCCCATACAACCGAAAGCTAAAGAAACACATTTTAAAATTTTAAATGCAATTTACCCCTCCAAAGAGCTACTAAGAAATCGTTTTAACATTGATGATAATAAATGTTCATTCTGTGAAAAAGATATAGAAACAACAGACCATATTTTTTATGAATGCAATCAAACCAAAATCTTTTGGAATTGCTTAGAAAGATGGATCAAACCCAAAATTATACTTCCTGAATCTATTTCTAGAGATATGATAACATTTGGAGTTTTACTGAAAAACAAAAAAATGGAACTCTCTTGTAATGTGATATTCTGTTTGGCGAAATTCTTTATTCATAAACAAAGAGTGCTAAAATCATCCCCAATCTTTAACATATTTTTATCTGAATTCCAGTTATATTTAAAATCTCTGAAATGCATTGAAACATATGAATACCTAACTGAAATATTGACAGAACTGCCCACCAATACATGTTGATTCTAAATCATTATCCTCTTGTATTTAATTATTATATATATATTATTTTATTTATTTTCATTTTATATTAATCTGCCCTTATGTTCTCATTTTTATGTCTGCCTCTAATATGCCTTATATGTATATTCAAACTACTGTAAATTGCCATACTTGTTTGTACTTGTTTTGTTGTGTTGTTAAATAAAGCTACCTTAAAAAAAAAAAGACTGCACTACACTGCCACTACACTGCCACTTATGTGTTCAGCATATTCATTACACGCTCTGTAGTGAAATAAACGGCACATGTAGACGAACATTTTAAATATCCAAACATGTATGGACAGAGATTTTTTTAGCGCAAATATTCGTTTTTCAAACACCAGGCTACGTGTGTACAGGGCCTTAGTCAAGTTGTGAAAAGAGAAAATAAAATGAAAAGAATGCATGTTATCTGCTGCCTCCACTAGATAACAGTTCAAGGCAGTCACTTGCAGAGTTATGACTGTTGCGATTATTTGTGTATGATGCAGTTATCAGGAAATTTAAACAATTAGCATGTGAAACGCTCAAACAGTGATTATTACTCTCTGACAGGTTATTGAAATCTGTTGAGCAGGTCATAAAATACAAAGGGTTGCAAAAGTATTGGTAGCCTTTGCTCTATTCTATGATGAGTACAGTACTATTCTGCTTGTAATTTAATAGATTTTTATTTGGCACACAGTACAACAGAAGCTGCACCAATCTCTTGTCAGTCTTATGCTTTATTTTTTCCCTCACTCCTTAACAAAACTCCAAGATACTTAAACACTAGAAGTCACAGAGAAGGGTCATTCAACATTTCTACCTTTGGAACCCAGAGACGGGTCGAGTGACCCAAAGGATTTTAGCTAACATCCTATAATGAGCTGTTAACAGGCGCTTTTGTTTTGTAAATAAGGCCATTACTGGCGCACCACAGGAGGGGGCACGCTTAACCAATTTGACTAAGGCTGCGCTTTTTTGCGCAAGTGAACTTGGCTTCTAAATCCCCCGGTCCCTTTCAGTGGGCTACATATGTTGGTCCGTCACTTGACCTCAGGTCATGTGACCTATGTCGGTCCGTCAGTTTACCTCAGGTCATGTGACCTGTGTCGGTCCGTCAGTTGACTTCATGTCGTGTGACCTGTGTCGTTTTGTCAGTTGACCTCAGGTCATAAGACCTGTGTTGGTCCGTCACTTGACCTCAGGTCCTGTGACCTGTGTCGGTCCGTCAGTTGACCTCAGGTCATGTGACCTATGTCGGTCCATCAGTTGACCTCTGGTCATGTGACCTGTGTCGGTCCGTCAGTTGACTTCATGTCGTGTGACCTGTGTTGGTACGTCAGTTGACCTCAAGCCGTGTGACCTGTGTCGGTCCATCAGTTGACTTCATGTCATGTGACCTGTGTCGTTGTGTCAGTTGACCTCAGGTCATGTGACCTATGTTGGTTCGTCACTTGACCTCAGGTCATGTGACCTCTGTCGTTGTGTCAGTTGACCTCAGGTCATGTGACCTGTGTTGGTACGTCAGTTGACCTCATGCCATGTGACCTGTGTCGGTCCATCAGTTGACTTCATGTCATGTGACCTGTGTCGTTGTGTTAGTTGACCTCAGGTCATGTGACCTGTGTTGGTACGTCAGTTGACCTCATGCCATGTGACCTGTGTCGGTCCATCAGTTGACCTCAGGTCATGTGACCTATGTCAGTCCATCAGTTGACCTCATGCCATGTGACCTGTGTCGGTCCATCAGTTGACTTCATGTCATGTGACCTGTGTCATTGTGTCAGTTGACCTCAGGTCATGTGACCTGTGTTGGTTCGTCACTTGACCTCAGGTCATGTGACCTGTGTTGGTACGTCAGTTGACCTCATGCCATGTGACCTGTGTCGGTCCATCAGTTGACTTCATGTCATGTGACCTGTGTCGTTGTGTTAGTTGACCTCAGGTCATGTGACCTGTGTTGGTACGTCAGTTGACCTCATGCCATGTGACCTGTGTCGGTCCGTCAGTTGACCTCAGGTCATGTGACCTGTGTTGGTCCGTCAGTTCACCTCAGGTCATGTGACCTGTGTCGGTCCGTCACTTGACCTCAGGTCATGTGACCTGTGTTGGTCCGTCAGTTGACCTCAGGTCATGTGACCTGTGTCGGTACGTCAGTTGACCTCATGCCATGTGACCTGTGTCGGTCCATCAGTTGACCTCAGGTCATGTGACCTATGTCAGTCCATCAGTTGACCTCATGCCATGTGACCTGTGTCGGTCCATCAGTTGACTTCATGTCATGTGACCTGTGTCATTGTGTCAGTTGACCTCAGGTCATGTGACCTGTGTTGGTTCGTCACTTGACCTCAGGTCATGTGACCTGTGTTGGTACGTCAGTTGACCTCATGCCATGTGACCTGTGTCGGTCCATCAGTTGACTTCATGTCATGTGACCTGTGTCGTTGTGTTAGTTGACCTCAGGTCATGTGACCTGTGTTGGTACGTCAGTTGACCTCATGCCATGTGACCTGTGTCGGTCCGTCAGTTGACCTCAGGTCATGTGACCTGTGTTGGTCCGTCAGTTCACCTCAGGTCATGTGACCTGTGTCGGTCCGTCACTTGACCTCAGGTCATGTGACCTGTGTCGGTCCGTCAGTTGACCTCAGGTCATGTGACCTGTGTCGGTATGTCAGTTGACCTCATGCCGTGTGACCTGTGTCGGTCCGTCAGTTGACCTCATGTCGAGTGACCAGTGTCGGTCCATCAGTTGACTTCATGTCGTGTGACCTATGTCGGTCCGTCAGTTGACCTCAGGTCATGTGACCTGTGTTGGTCTGTCACTTGACCTCAGGTCATGTGACCTGTGTCGGTCCCTCAGTTGACCTCATGTCATGTGACCTATGTTGGTCCGTCAGTTGACTTCATGTTGTGTGACCTGTGTTGGTCCGTCACTTGACCTTAGGTCATGTGACCTGTGTTGTCCGTCACTTGACCTCAGGTCATGTGACCTATGTTGGTCCGTCAGTTGACCTCATGTCGTGTGACCAGTGTCGGTCCGTCAGTTGACTTCATGTCATGTGACTTCATGTCATGTGACTTGTGTCGTTTTGTCAGTTGACCTCAGGTCATGTGACCTGTGTTGGTCCGTCACTTGACCTCAGGTCATGTGACCTGTGTCGGTCCGTCACTTGATCTCATGTCATTTGACCTGTGTCGGTCTGTCAGTTGACTTCATGTCGTGTGACCTGTGTTGGTCTGTCACTTGACCTCAGGTCATGTGACCTGTGTTGGTCCGTCACTTGACCTCAGGTCATGTGACCTGTGTCAGTCCGTCAGTTGACCTCATGTCATGTGACCTGTGTCGGTCCGTCAGTTGACCTCATGTCGTGTGACCTATGTCGGTCCATCAGTTGACCTCAGGTCATGTGACCAGTGTCGGTCCGTCAGTTGACTTCATGTCATGTGACTTCATGTCATGTGACTTGTGTCGTTTTGTCAGTTGACCTCAGGTCATGTGACCTGTGTTGGTCCGTCACTTGACCTCAGGTCATGTGACCTGTGTTGGTCCGTCACTTGATCTCATGTCATGTGACCTGTGTTGGTCTGTCAGTTGACTTCATGTCGTGTGACCTATGTCGGTCCGTCAGTTGACCTCAGGTCATGTGACCTGTGTCGGTCCGTCAGTTGACCTCAGGTCATGTGACCTGTGTCGGTCCGTCAGTTGACCTCATGTCGTGTGACCTATGTCGGTCCGTCAGTTGACTTCATGTCATGTGACCTGTGTCGGTCCGTCAGGTGACGGACAACAATAGGTCAAGCATGTTTTAGAACACAGCAATGGGCCACCTGCATGTGCCGGCACGCACCGTATATACATGTGCCAAGGACAAGGAGAGAGACAGTACTTGTAAGCAAAATAATTTATTTGACAGAACATCAAAGTTACAGGATAGTCAGCACAGCAGAATAAGACAATTTTATGCATAAAATTGTTCTGGAGCAGACAAAGCTTTCCGTTCAGTGGATGTCCCAAAATGTTCAACTGTGAGATAACTTCAGGGTCTGTTATGTGTGAATTCAGGTCAGGGCCTCTCTTCTGACTAATGCCTGTTACCCACTGCCCCCTTTGTCGAGCGGCCGAAGCGGCCGGTTTACATTCAAAGTCTATGGAGGAGACGCGTGGAGTCACGGCGAACAAGGAAGCGGCGCGATTCAAGTGATCGAAGCGGCGCGGGGGCAGCCTGCACACGCACGCGCGCGTCGCCGTCGAGCCGCCGACGTCCCAAATGTTGATCTCTGGCGGCTCGACGCATCCGGCAAACAGTCGGGAGAGCCTCGCTATCTGATTACACAACCACAACGGGACTTTTTTCGGACTTTTTAAACTCACCGGATCGAGCCTCCAGGAATTGGAACCAAACTCCGGTAAGAAACGTGGCATTTTTACAGTTGCTGCTGACAGGCTGCTGTCCTCTCCAGTGTAGATCACCCCAAACATAAAAAAAAGTTTTAATCTCATCGAAGACCGTCGGAGGTGCAGTTAAAACAACAACTGAACCCGGAAAACAAGCCAGAGACCCCTCCCTCTGCTACCCCCTAGTGTACGTCATCAGACGGTGTTCAGTGGTTCAGTGGGACCGTGACCAGCGGCCAAAAGGGGACGGCAGGCGCGTTTCGAGTTGTGCAGTGGGTAACCGGCATAAGGGGGGAAGTGCAAGCAGAGTCTTACTTACCTGGTGGAAACATTGGAATGCAGTTTGTGCAGTCTGGTGTGGTGGGGGTGTCTGAGTTGTGTGCACGCATATTTATAACAAAAGGCAGTTAATGGCCCACTAATGTGGACCCACTAATGGCCCACTAATGGTTGGTTTGGACTAAGGGTCTTTTGACCCTCTTTCAGGACTTCTGGGGGGAGGTCGAAAATCCTGGGACTTCTAGTGTTAATTCAAGTCCGTTAATTTATGTAGCACCAAATCACAACAGAAGTTGTCTCAAGGCACTGTACAAAAACATTCACCTACATAAAAAAGGCCAATTGGTAAAAGTTATCTAAGGAAGTCAGCAGCTTGCATTGAATACTTGAGCTTCTCCATTTGAGGCTGAACCTCACACCCAGCTCCAGGGTGAAAAGGGGACTGTCTACCCTTTTCATCTTAGGACCATGGCCTCAGATTTGGAGGTTCTGCTCTCATCCCATTTGCTTTACACTCGGTTGTGAACCACTCCAGTGAGAGCTGGAGATCATAGCATGATTTTGCCAACAGGATCACATTGTCTGCAAACAGCAGAGACAGAAACCTGAAGCAATCAAACCTGACCCCTTCCACACCCTGGCTGCACTGAGAAATTCTGTCATAATAACAGCACTGGCAAAGCCTGACTTCATCTTAAAGAGGTCCAACTTACTGAAGGGGGTGCAGACCAGACTTAATGTTTGTATCCACAGTATTCCTACGCCCCATGATGCTTTGCGCGAAATGTGCACACAACTTCCGGTTGACCAGAAACACCGTTTGTTTACATGCGAGTAATACAGTTGAAGACAGTCCAAACTTTGTTGTTTTAGTTCATTAAAAATGTGGGAACACCACTCGTTTCGTTAAAAGAGGAGTGACAAATAAAAAGAAATTACAGATGTAGCAGACAAAATTTAAAACTACATAAATAGCGAACGCGTTTGCTCCGGCCTCTCGGCTAAGGTTTGTTAGCAGCTAACTCGGCTAAAAGTCACAGTCGCGTCTGAGATCTATCGTTTTAAGACAGTAAATCTTCCAAAACTCTCATTAATAAACCCTCCCTGAATAAAAAGATGTTACCTGATCGCGCAGACATAATTTAAAACTACATAAATAGCGAACGCGTTTGCTCCGGCCTCTCGGCTAAGGTTTATTAGCAGCTAACTCGGCTAAAGATACCGGCGCGTCTGAGATCTATCGTTTTAAGACAATAAATCTTCCAAAACTCTCATTAATAAACCCTCCCTGAATAAAAAGATGTTACCTGATCGCGCAGACATAATTTAAAACTACATAAATAGCGAACGCGTTTGCTCCGGCCTCTCGGCTAAGGTTTATTAGCAGCTAACTCGGCTAAAGATACCGGCGCGTCTGAGATCTATCGTTTTAAGACAATAAATCTTCCAAAACTCTCATTAATAAACCCTCCCTGAATAAAAAGATGTTACCTGATCGCGCAGACATAATTTAAAACTACATAAATAGCGAACGTGTTTGCTCCGGCCTCTCGGCTAAGGTTTATTAGCAGCTAACTCGGCTAAAGATACCGGTCGCGCCTGACATACATCATTTTAAGACAGTAAATCATCCAAAACTCTCATTAATAAACCCTCCCTGAATAAAAAGAAATTACAGATGTTACCTGATCGCACAGACACAGCCATAGAGAAGGATGCAGGAACACTCTTTCTTTGTTTTGGGTCCGTGTTGAAAACACTGTTGTTTTAGCCAAAGATTTAGCTTGGTCCGGTTGTTGGTGCAGCCGCGAACAGCACAGCAGGTACCTGAACCCCGGTAGGACATTTCAGTAAACGTTCCGTTTAAACAAAAGCTGTGTTTGCTCCGATAAAATGAATGAAAATAACTTTCAAAAACACCCGCGATCCATACTCCGGTAATGGAATACAGGCACTTCCGGTGTCGGACAGGAAGTACAATGCACATTCGCTTCTACAGAGACACCTCCAAGAATACTGTGGATAGGGACTGAATGGCCCGCAACAGCTGACCCCATTCCATGAACTCAGGAAGCACAACACACAGTGTTCCTCATGAATACTGCTGTCAAATGCTTTCTCCAAGTCCATATCATACATGTAGACTGGATGGGCAAAGTCCTATGGTATCCTGAATCCAAAATTCAACCAGACTCAGCACCCCTGGCCTAGGCCTTACTGGGGAGGCTGAGGAGTAATTGAAACACACCTTCCAATTCCCCTTTCTGAGAAGAGGAATCCCAGTCTGCCAAGCCAGTGGCACTGCCCCCATTGTCCATGCAATATTGCAGTTAAACAAGACAGCCTTGCAACATCCAAAACCTGGAGGTTATGCACCATACCCAATGTTCCCTGAAGGAAGGGAACAAGGTGCAACACAATAGTATGGGAATTGCGCCCCCACACGATTCACCTGAAGAATTTTAAACACGCCTTTTAAGGCCAGTGAGACTTCAGTGTCACCAAGGGCCCCGTCCCCTTGGTATAAAGGACGTTGCACGTCTCACGTCCGCCATCTGCAAGCACTTCGCCGAGCTTAAGCATTGGAGGGGCCAACTTGTGTTGCACCTTGTTCCATTCCTTCAGGGAACATTGGTTATGGTGCATAACCTCCGGTTCCTTTTCAGTCAGTTCACTGCGGTGCAACACATTAGTATGGGAACTTAGCCTCACGCCCTGGAAATGCATGTGCATAACGTAGGCCTAAACTGACAGGTGGTAAAACGTTCAACTCTCTTGTGCGGAGAGTACAGCCTGTGTGACGTCACATGTTGTGACATCCAGGCTGTAGTGTTTTATGAACGTGTTAGGAGATGTCCAGTTTGCAGCAACACAAATGTCTGCTACTGAAACACCCCTAAACAAGGCCCATGAAGTGGCTAACCCTCGGGTTGAGTGAGCATGTATCCCGCTGGATGCCTGCTGACCCTTACTGTTGTATGCTCTAAAGATGGCCTCTGTAACCCGGTGAGAGAGGCGCTGCTTTGATAAGGCCCTGCCTGCCGCAGGCTTAGCGAAGCATAAGAACAGCTGATTGGTCTTCGGTCAGCTTCCGGTTCTCTCCATAAAGATGCTCAGAGCCCGCACAGGGCAGAGCGCGTTCAAGCGTTTCTGTTCTTCAGTTAGAACAGGAGGAGGAGGAAAGGCTGACAGTTCAAAGCCCAGGCTTTTGTAGTTCAAAGTTGGGACTTTAGGCACATATGCAGGGTTTGGGCGCAAAGTGACCTTTGACCCATCATGAGCAACCGGGTGCACAGATGGTGAATCGACAGGGCGTGGAGGTCCCCCACGCACTTTGCAGAATACAGAGCTAGCAGGAGCACTGTCTTATAAGACATTAAATCCATTTTAATGCTCTGTAATGGTTCAAATGGTGGTCTGCAGAGAGCGTCCAGTACCAGTGACAGGTCCCATTTAGGAACAAAAACTCTGCATGGAGACCTTTTTCTCAACACTTCCTTCATGAACCGAATCGTAAGAGGGTGGGCACCAGGTGATTTTCCTTCCCATCCCTCATAACACGCTGAAATAGCGGACAAAAAGACTTTAATTGTAGAAAAGGAGCGACCCTTTTCTAACAGGTCTTGCAGAAATGTGAGAACCTAAGCTATATTACTGGAATATGGGATAATATTCCTCTCCAGACACCAGGCCTCAAACACACGCCATTTCAGGGCATAAAGTGTTTGTGTTGATATCACACGTGCACTCTGAATTGTATTTATCACATTACTGGGTAGGCCTGAGGCCGTTAATTTGTCCCTTTCAGGGGCCAAACCCAGAGCTGCCAGAATTCTGGGCGTGGATGCCATATCTGCCCGTGGGCCTGCAACAGGAGGTCTCTGCTCACAGGCAGCTACCACGGTGTTCCTGCCAGCAGTGATATTATCTCTGCAAACCAGGCCCTCTTCGTCCACCTTGGAGGGACCAGGATTAGTTAGAGGGCCTCTCTGCGCACACGCTCCAGTGTTGCTTGGATCAAAGCCACAGGTGGGAAGGCGTTATAACGCCTCGTTGCTGGCCACTGGTGGGCTAACGCGCCTACCCCTTGTGATGCGTTCACGTCCCGTAATGAGTAGAACATAACTAGGTGAACATTTTCCCTGGATGCAAACAGATCTACGTCTGCCTTTCCGAATCGTGTCCAAATCTTGTCCACTATTCGGGGGTGAAGACGCCATTCTGTGGGGAGGGGCGCTCCTCTCGAGAGTGCATCCGCCCCGTAGTTCAGTATCCCTGGTGTATGTTGCCCTGAGTGACAGCAGACGTGAACTGCTCCATTTCAGCAGCTTCTGGGTCAAACAAAGGAGGGGAGGGGAGTGAGTGCTACCCTGCCTGCTTACGTGCGCGATCGCGCACGTGTTGTCTGATCTTATCAGTACATGTTGCTGTGAGACCAGACCCCTCCTGTAGAAGTGTTTCAGTGCCAGGAACACAGCCATCAGCTCTAGCTGATTGATGTGGAATTTTGCCTCCTGCTGAGACCACACTCCTCTGACGTGCTGGTTTCTGCAGATTCCTCCCCAGCCTGACTTTGAGGCATCTGTGGTGACCACGACTCGAGACAAGATGTTTTAGATGTTCTTATATAGGGAACTGTTTAATCTTAATAAATTTTTATTTTAGCTGTTTTTATATAAAAGTCCAAGGACTGGGTTTGCAAATTAGCTTGTGGCTAGAAAACCTTTGTACAAGACAAGGGTTGCTTCATTTTTAACATGTAACATTGTTTATTGTGCTGTCCTTGATCAAATAAACTTGAATGAATGAATGACCCGGCCGAGTGGAGCACCCCTGCTGAGCGCTGTGGTGTCCCTCCAGGGCTTCAGGGCTTTTAGACAGGCTGAGCTGATCCTCATCCACCCCATTTGTTACGGGGGGCGAGCTGCTGCTGCGTGTGAAACCAAATCTGAAACGGACGCATATTCAATAAACCCAGAGGAATCGAGGCGATTGCAGCTGCCATATGTCCCAAAGACATTGACAAAGTCTGAATGTCAGAACTCTGTTGTGTTGGAACATGGCCAAGCACTGCTGGAGGTCTGTTATTCTTCTCTCTGACAGCCTCGCTCGATACAGAACAGAGTTCAGTTCTAACCCAGGAAAACAATGGCCCTCATGCACGAAAATGTTCGTATTTTTATCCTAATTTTCTCCTACTTTTGTTCGTACGAAGCGTTCGTACGAACATGCCACGTCAGATTCAACAAAGTCTTCTATCATGAGGAAACGTGTGTAAATGCAGTGCGTAAATTTAATGAATCCCACCTGTTCTAAACAGCTGCGCGTGCACGCGTGAAGGTTATTTACATAATTCCCACCCCTCAAAACACCATATAAGGCCACGCTTCCTGCCTTTTGACAGCAGGAAGTGTCCATTCATTCAAAATCAAGAAGTAAAAGGAGGAACTTCACGCGTTCGGAGATCTGCTCAGTGGCGCTGTGGCTACCCCCCCACCCCCCCTGCAGGTGTCGGATGGTCAAATATTTTTAATGTTAGTGTAAACAACTGTGTAGTTTCACTTATTCAGAAGAGCCGTGGCGCACCGCTACCCCCCACCCCCCCACCCCCCGCAAGTGTCGGATGTGTTTTTCAACAGAAGCATTTTAAAATGTCTCGAAACTACAGTTAACATCATATTAATATTGTAGTGCATATGTTTTGTCTCCCGTGGGTCGTACAGTATCAGAAATCAAGAATAAATGGTTTGATCTGAAAATGGCTTCAAACAAACGTCTCGCCGCAGCACGGACAGGAGGTGGACAGGAGGTGGTCAGGACATGATGGACAATAGATGCCATGCTGCGCAAGATGCGTGCCAACATGTTTTGCAGCACAAAGCCCCACATCCTTTCTGTGCGATGTTGGAAACAAAAACCCCTGTTCCTGGACTCAGAGTGCACGTGTGTCGCAGAAAGTGGTCCAGACTGGTGGGTCTGCTGGTCTCACTGGTCTAGACGCCTGCCCCCCCCCCACCCGCGCTTCTCCTCCATAGCAGCTCGGTTCTTCAGTGCGCGCGGCTCACGGCTCCATCGCCTGCACAACGCGGCGCACGGAGCTGAGGGCGAGGTGATGGAGGCGGAGGAGGGGGGAAGAGGAGGTGGGGGTGGCACACACGCGCAGGTTCCACTCGGCTCGGAACAGATCGGTACTTTGGGTTCCACTCGGCTCGGAACGGATCGGTACTTTGGGCACTTCTTTTTTATGTGTGGCTGAGAGGGAGATGGACGCACGGCGGAGTGCAGCGCGCGCTCAGCAGCTTCTCTCATGCGCGCTCCTCCTGGTCATCGCGCAACCACATTCTGCAGGTTATATTTCGAATCAGATATAATAATCTATTGCTCCGATGGTGTTTGGCACAAGATCAGTCTTAATTCGTACTTGTTCTGCGGCGGTGTATGGGGATTTTATGTACCTGGGTGTTAATATGAGGAGCGGCTTTGATGACCAAGGGGAGCGCACGACTCACTGAAGCCTGCGCGACACACCAGACAAATTAAACTTAAAATTATAATTCTAATTCAAACAGAACCTATTGTCAAAAACAATTGTGGTGCGTGACTTTTTTAAACTCAAAATATTTTCTAAATAACGAAATATGAAGTTATTAGTGGAGAAATCCCGTCTGGATGACAGCAGACTGACGCTCCTAAAATATACGACAGGTCCGGACCACTCGTAAATTTTGTTCGTATCTGAAGAAAAATCCTAGGATACGAAAACATTGTTGGATGCCACAAATGATCCTAAATCACTCGTACGAACAGTATAAGAACAAATCTGTGCGTACGAACGGTTTGTGCATGAGGGCCAATGTTTTGGGTTGGCGACAATTGACTTTTTTCTGTTAATCACGAAGCCTAAAGATTTTAGGTATGACATTAACAGAGCTGTATGCGTTTTTGCTTGCTCGCGCGAGCTCGCTAAGATCAGCAAGTTGTCTAAATAATCCAACGTTCTGACACCCTGCTCTCTTATGGGTGCCAGAGCTGCCTCGAGGCATTTCGTGAATACCCTCTGTGCTAATGACAGGCTGAAAGGTAGGACCTGATATTCGTACGTTACGTCCTCAAACGCGAAACGTAGGAATTTCCTGTGTTTGGACAGGATATTTATCTGGAAATATGCCTCCCGCAAGTCCACGCTGGAAAACCAGTCTCCTGGACGTACAGAGTGAATCACCTGGCGCAGTGTCAACATTTTGAACTTGAATGACCTCAGTCGTTTGTTCAAACGCCTCAAATCCAAAATCGGACGCAGGCCTCCGCCCCTCTTCGGAATTACAAAGTATCTGCTGTAGCAGCCTTTGTTTCTCTCCTGAGGAGGAACTAATCTGATTGCTCCTTTCTGCAGGAGTGAGCGTATTTCCTCTCTCAATGTGGGGGCGCGAGCCAGGCTCATTGTTGACATTATCACCCCAGTGAACGGCGCTGGCCGTCTGCAGAATTGAAGTTTGTAACCGTGGACTACGGTTCCCATAACCCATTGCGACGGAGCACATGCTGACCACGCTCTCGCGTGAACAGCAAGTCTGGAAGACGTGTTCGCTCGAGAGTTCAGTTGTTTGCAATGAGGTGGGTGTGTGTGCGTGACACCACTCTATATATGTCTCTGCCTGAGGGTTTGTGTGGCCCTCAAGTGGACGGGGTTTTAATGGGAGCGTGGGGCCTGTCTGGGCCAGACGGCCCCCTAGCTCTACCTGTGGGCTCATTGGGCCCGCTTGTGGACAAAATTATTATTATTATTATTATTATTAGAGGGGGGCCGTCTGCCTGCACGAGACGGCTCCCCAGCCTCTTTATTGACTCTGGTTTCATGAAAAAATGGTTGAACTTCCCCTTTAATGCTGATTTGTGACACAGAACATTTTGGGCATTTTGAGCGTTTATCATTTGCATACAATAATTTCTCTTTATTACACAAACAGGGGAGTGTGTTTCGTGCGATATTGTACTTTTCTGACCAGTTAATCAGCGTTTCTTTAACACAGATACTGGTGACAATTGTTCGGCTTTTCTTTTTCCCAATGGGTGAAAATGCCTTGAATGTTGCAGTAGCAGCTTTAAAATTAGGCTGACTTCTGCTTCCTGTCCCGCACCGTCGAAGAGGTTCTGGGCTGACCAGCCTGCCTTGGAACAAACCTGTGCTTTGACCACGCTTGTCCCTGAGGAGCGCGTCCGTGCTGTTCTGAGGCGGGTGTCGACCGCTGCTCGGCCTCGAGCGTTGGCCTCTTCTGTGCCGGGCATCTGGGGAGAGAGTGCTGGCGTTGCTGTGTGCCTCTGTGGCCACTCGAGTCCCTGGTTTGTGAGAAGTGCCTCCTGGGCATGCCCTCGCGTAGGGCTTCCTACTTTTTCCTCCTTTGGTCGCATCTACTCTGGATCTTCTCCAGGGCGCCACCGAATAAGTCCGAGGGCTCTACGGCCTGATGGAGGAAGGATTAGCGCTGGCTCTCTGGGAGTTCGGTCAGCGTGAGCCATAATTGGCGTTGTGCAATCACCGTTTCGGCCATGCACTTCCATTGGGCGATGGCTGTTGTACCAGTAAGATGGAGGATGAAGTCTGCCGTCCTACGTGCCTCTTCCAGTGCCTCTGCTGCCTTTCTCTTTGATGTCGTCTGCTGCAGCTCCTGTAACTTCTCGGCCTGGTAGGCCTACAGCATAACTTGTTAGCTACCAGCTAACAAGGGTCAGTAAGATTACTTCTTCAGCTTGACGCTGTTACATGCCCTAGGCATATAATTTATTTTAGTCAGGACACAATATTGTTTTGAGCAGAGGCATGAGCTGTTTAGAGGCTGTAGGAGCCTAATTGACTGCAGCTGGTGCTCATTAACCTGCTGCAGGTGGAGGTAGTTGCTCTCTCTCCATATTAGGTCCAAGCCACATAGCAGAGAGGAGTTGAAGCAAGCAGAGGAGATCCATGCTGCATGAGGAGCTGAGGTCCCAGCAACCCCAGAACCAGATGCAGATGAAGGAGCAGCTGATCCAAGCAGCTGCAGCAGTCTGGGAAGGAGCAGTCTGAAGGAGCATCAGGCCTGATGAAGAAACAGCAGACCTGATGCAGGAGAAGCTGAACAGAGGTCTACAGCAGCAGCAGTGAGTGAGATGAAGCCGACGTTGAGAGATGAAGCCGACGTTGAGAGATGAAGCCGACGTTGAGAGATGAAGCCGACGTTGAGAGATGAAGCCGACGTTGAGAGATGAAGCCGACGTTGAGAGATGAAGCCGACGTTGAGAGATGAAGCCGATGTTGCAAACCTTGAGATGAAGCCGACGTGAACTGGAGCTGATGACCTGCTGTCGTGTTGTGGGAGACTGGAGTGAGACATGCTGTCGTGAGAACCTGGGTGCTGAGGACCGGAGCTGTGAGTGACCTGCTGGACTTGAAGTTTTTTTCTTATTAATAGTCCAGAAGCTGGATTGGAGAGGTCCAACATTTTCTTTAGAACTTCTTTCTTTTTGAGGACACAGAGAGCCTAAAATAAACACTTTATTTTTACCATCTTCTCTGTGTCTCGTGTCCCTGTATGGTATGGGCCGTAACAGACGCCCTCTCTCATTTGAAATGTCCACCACCTGGTTTGAGCATGGCTGCTTTGAGATGCACCAACAACTTTGCAGCCACAGCTCAAGGCAATCGCCTTGATAGGTGTGGAACATGGCTCTCTCAGAATCAGTGGTGTAGTCTACACA
>JBBPBX010019677.1:0-21976 GCA_038048925.1 Garcialebias charrua | reverse complement strand
GTGCTGCTTTAGCGAGCATTCCCAGGCACATGGGGCAAGCTTCGTGCGTGTCCGTCGCTGATATAAAGAAGCCACATGCACTCGGGCACGGCCGTGACCCGGGGCTTTCCGGTCTACTAGCCTTGCTCGGGTTCTTTGTCTTCCTCTTGCTCTTCTCTGGAGCCATGGCAAGAGAAGGCGTTGGTTGAATACCAGTTAGCGTTGCTAAACGGGTTTGAAGATGTTTCTCGCTGTGCCGTTCGATTTTCTTCCACCACCCAGTTAGCTAGCTAAACAGGGAGGGCGCATGGTCCAGTTAGCAATGCTAAACAGGTCGACGAAACAGCCAATTAGCCAACGTTAGCTATGCTAAAACGTCGGCGAGACTTAGTTAGCGGTGCTAACCTAAGCGTTCGCAGGGTAAAGGTCTTCTAGTGACGCCCTGGGTAGGGAGCGTGCTCACCTCTGGTCGGGCGGTTCAGTCACTTGTGAAGGTCCTGCGAAGTTCAGGTTGAAGCGAGGTGAAGTGCAATAAGATGGCGGACGTGAGACGTACAGCGTCCTTTATACCAGAGGGGCGGGGCCCCCTGGTGACGCTGAAGTCTCACTGGCCTTAAAAGGCGTGTTAAAATTCTTCAGGTGAACCGCGTGGAGGCGCAATTCCCATAAATAATGTGTTGCACCGCAGTGACTGACTGAAAGGGAACACTGAGATCCAAACTGTGCCTTACTTCTGGTCGGCCATGTTTGGGAAGACCATTCGCTATGCAGATGGGGGAGACTTCGTTTTTGTATGTAACTTCAAAATGAAACACCTGGAAAAAATTACATAATTTCTGTAAAATGTTTGCTCAGTTGTTCTAGTGTATAAAAAAACATATTTGAAACTAAATTCTGGGGTGTAAAGCATAAAGACATTGTTGCCATTGTTGCATTTTCCAAACGAAGTAAAGGAAAACAGCAAATTTCTCCTGCAATTTTCATTTCTAAAACAAATCCCTGCAGGAGTTTGCAAAGAAGGAAGGTTTGCAGCTTAAATAGTTGTTGCAGCTGATTGGTTTACACGGAGCAGAACTAGAAAAAATACCTGTTGGAAAACAAAAAAAGAATATGAAATTTCTTAAAGAATGTAACTGAACTCAGCACGAGTCCAAAATTGTTCATCAGTTACTTGTGTCTGAAGCACGTAGTTAATACAAATACAATGAGAAGTGTTGGAGAAAAATATGCTTGCTTTATCTCACTTAATCAAAAGGAGCTACACTCGATGACAGAAGATTTAACTGGTTTTTACTTGCAAGGACAGATTTTCAGGACATGTTACACAGATACACAGGAGGCACATGAAGACCAGTCGCAAGAATCTGCCAAGAGCCATTTGTGAAGTTTGTTTTTACACCAGTTCAGCCAAGCCCACGACTTTTGAGTACCAGCTGCACGCTGTAGCCTCCCAGCTTCTCATCCACCTCTCTGCTACCCAAACCTATGGTTCATGGGCAAGTTAACATTCTCCGCCATAGTAAACTTTGACCAAAAATTCCCTAACAGGAAGGCTGTAAGACTAAAACATGCAAGTAGAGCCAGATGTCAAAAAATGAGAAGATGACGCTGAAAGCATTAAAAATAAATACAGTACCGTATAGGCAATAATATAAAAATTCATGCTTAAGTACATGAGATAAACAAAGATAAAAGTTCAGTTTGAACCATCATTCAACATAAATACATAAAGTCACTGTTGGCTACAGAGAAAAGAGAAGACTGTGACCGAATCACCAAACTCAAACAAGACGATGATGTTGGATCTTTTGTCCAATAAAATGTTGACGTCAATAATTTTTTTCCCCAACCTTATTGTCAATATGGAGTTGTTTTTAAACATGCAACTCTTTTTGCCATACAAAAAGGGCCTTTAGTTTGCTGTTCTAGATTATTTCCTGTTTGTATTTCCTCGGTCAGTCTTGCTCCTCATCTCAGCTGCTCCTTGCATTAGTCTCAGCTGTCATCACTCATCTCATCACTTCCTGCCTATTTTACCTCCTAGTTTTTATTCCATCTTTAGTTTATCATACTGTTTGCTGCCCATCTTCATGTCTTCCTGCCTGTTCCCTACGTGTTGATCTTTAATTTCCTCTTTGTGTTCGCCTGCTGCCACATCAGCTTTTATTTTAGTCATAAAATTCCTTATTTTGCACACCAGATATTTCAGTTCAGTCTGCATCCTTGGGTCCTAATTGCCGCCTCCTGACAACAATAACAAGCACACAATCAGCGATGAGTGTTTTTTCTAAGACACAGTGAAGGTGCAGCGGTCACACTTCTGGAAAGAGATTTGAACTTAGCGACATGACAAGAATTCAGCCTGGATCTGAATCCTGTCAACCATTTAGAATGGAAAATGGGAGAAAGTTCAATTAAAGGCTGATAACTAAAATGAAAAAGCTGCAACACAATGCAGTATATGTTTGTGAAACACAATTGTTTCATGATTTAATTTTATTACCTCATAGACAATTCATTTTGTTTTGCCTGATAAAAAAAAAAGTTACCTCACATCACCACAACTTTATTCAAATTTTGCTTTTTATTTCATGATCAAGGCTATTTAAACTATTGTATCTATTTGTTTCCACCTACATGAGAACTGATAATGCTGGTGATTTTACGTTGTAGTCAGATGTAATAAATTAGCGTGAGGCAGACGTACAATGGGGTAAAAAGTAGTCTGTGAATGGTTGTTACTTTACAACTGTCATGTTTTTATATTTACATCAAAATAAGTAAAGTTTAGAAAGCAATTTCTTGTTTTTCTTTGTCGTTGTGAAGGTTACGGTGATGGATTTGATGATGTCATTATTCAAGGAGACCTGGATGAACTGAGATTTGTTGCATTTTACACCAGGTAACACATTTATTCACCCAGAGAGCTAATTCCGTCTCTTATTGTAAATAGTTATCTTTTTCATTATACTTGACCCTCTTTGTTCTGCAGGAGTGAGGAGGTGGTCGCTGTCGCCAGCATGAACTATGACCCCATCGTGTCCCGAGTGGCAGAGGTCCTGCGGTCCGGAAAGACCATTAAGAAGCGAGATGTGGAGTGAGTTTTCAGCTGAGATGTAATTCTGGTCGTGCTTACAGTATTTCCGTTGTTCTGAAGGTCTGAAAACACTTTTCAGAAGAACAGCAATAGAATATGTGCTGCAGCAGGTGTAAATTATATTATTACTAAAATTACCTTTTAAACTATTTAAAATTAGCAGTAAAAATTGTAGCCCTTTACTATTTTAATAATCGCCCAAAATAGGCAAGTAACCTGTAGAAAAATGGCAAAAACAAAAGACAATAAAGCATATCGTTTGTACTTTTCAGTACAAATGTTATACAATATTACACGTACTGTACCACCAGTATGATGACATATTCTTGGACTTAGACAGAGTAATTAATATCAACTTATTGAAGAATAACACCAGCATAATAGCAATGATCATAAAATGACAATTTGAATTAGAACAAATTAAGAGTCTTGGTGATTTAATTTGTATCTTTGATTCAATATTAATGTAATAAAAATAGTGTCCACTCTTCCTTGAAGGTTTCAAAGAAAATATGTTTCACTATACAGTTTTCAGAGACCAGGGTGTTCCACTACAACTGGGTTAAACCCGTTTATAAAAAGGTTATTACTCATGAAGATACTGGATTTAAAGTTGTTTTATAAAAGATAAAAAAAAGATGCAGAACCTACTTTTAAAAATATCTGCAAAAGTTTATGATTGTGTAGCATCTGCCAGGTGCTGGCAAAAATACACAATGGATTTGCGCCCGTGTCCCTCTTTTTATTTGAACACACACCATTTTTTTTTTTCATCAATTTGTCTGGAACAACTTGAGACTCATGGTATCAGTTTTAGACTTCAGTAGAGATGTCAACACAAACCTGAACAGGACATCAAACTTATTTCCACACTCCAACCATTTTTAACAGAACAGAATAATCTCTCACCAATACCACATTATTATCCAGCATCCCTTGCAGCCCGACCAGTTTCTCTGGGATGCTACAATAGTTACAATGTAAAGGTGGTGTGATGCAGCAAACAGGTTCTCACTGTGCATGTGTGGAACATAAAGCGAGTGCAGAAAATGGGTCATGAATTGGCCTAACACTAATCCTAAAGTTAAAAACATTAATTCATTCTTAATCTATTTATTATATTTTATTAATCCATACTGTCTCGTTACACAAGTACCATTTTCCTCATGTCTTCTTGTGTCTTTCCCAAAAATGCACACGTAAAAATGAAGGATGTTAGCACGGCTTGGCAAGTATGAAACAATAATGGCCTCTCCCTTCATTTTATGACTTGCAGGCAGTTGCATCTTTATCCACACACTCGTGAAATGAACTTGCCTTCTGCATTCTGTGTTGCAGGACTGGAGACATATCCTGGTTGATTGACAAAAGCGCTCACTGACTTCACATCTAAAGTTCCTGCAAGATGGACCCAAAGTCTACTGGACACCTCAATATGGACACATTTGGTGCTGAGACACTGAGCAGCTAAAACGTTTTACTTACACACACACACACAGGGCACATGACTGTGTCTACCCGAGACACTCTGACCACAGGACAACAGCCCGTTTTGTTGCTGAAAGACACTTGAATGTGACAAACTGACCCGAACACGGTGCCGATCGCTGTGTGGGCAGGTTTTAATGTTTCAGAGCTTCATCATTGTGCTGCTCCAAGTTGTATCTATGTACCCTTTGTTAATAAGAAGCCATGGATGGGCATTGTTTGTACCAATTACACTGTAAACACTAATAATCCTGAATGTAACAGCATTTTATGTGACGGGGTGTGTGCTTGTACAGACCTTAGAGCTGCATGGTATGACTTCATGTCGTAGAAATTCAAAATAAGCACCAAACCAGAGATTTAAACTAGGATGTGTTAAAAAAAAAAAAAAACTGCAACAAAACAATCTCACTCAAGCATAAGTGTGAATGCAGCTAAAACAGTCACAAACGCGTACAGACAGCTTTAATCTGTGACAGAACGTCAACGTACCTCCTTTCAGTAGCTGCCTTGTTTGAAAGGTGCATAAATTCTTGTAACGATACTGATCGCTTGTGCAATAGTTTTTTTGTTTGTTTGTTTTCAAACAAAGAGCAATAACTCTTCTAGATGAATGCAAAAGTAGCTTGAGGATGTTTTTATCTCCATATAGGGAAATCATTTGTTACTAACTCAGGGAACTGAGCTCTGTGGCCTGGACTGACTGGTCCTTTTACACTCGTTGTTGCTTTAATTTTGACCCCTGTGATTTCACAGGTTCTCTCGTTTTCTTCCAGCGGCGCTTTGTAATGCGCTCTGAAGCAGGTGTTTGATTACATCCTGGTGGACTAAAGCACCGATCAACTTTGATTCCTGACCCTCCAGTCAGTACAGAAATAACTTTAAAAAAAACTGAAGTTTTGTTCTTCCTACAAAGAGGACATCATTTCACACTAAACTTTGGAAATAAAGTGATCCAACAACAAGCCACTGCTGCTGCAATTTCTTTTTCTTAAAACATCATTTCACTTTTTGTGCACACGTTTCACTTTTTAGAGGGAACGTCAGCAAAAGCAAAACGTTTCAAGTCAATCTAAGCTCACAAAATGTATTCATTGAATCAAACCACCAGGCAGACGATGTTTAGAAAAATGAGAGGCCTACATTCCTTGAAGGAATGCATATCGCCCGCAGCCTTTCATGTCAGTTTTAAAGTAAGATCATTCAGCTGAAAAAAAAAAAAAAACAGTTGTTGCCGATTTAGTAAAACTTTGAAAATATCTGTGCAATTTTATGCAGTACAGTAAGTTTTTTTGCGGACTCACTCTTTCCCAGTTTTTCAAAGTACAGTAGCCTACTACAGTACTGAACAATTTGCACACACACACACACACAAATAAATGCAGTGCCGCCATTTTGTAGTTTTCTCTCAATAAGCCAATACTGTATCACCACTCACCAGTCTAAAGGACTACATTACCCAGAAGACAAAGTTGCTTTTCCCCTCCAAGCTGGTTTCCAGGCTCACCACACTGGGCCTGGAGAAGTCCATCTGCTGCTGGATACTGGACTTCCTCACCAACAGACCACAGGCAGTGAGAATCGGCTGTCACTTCTCCTCCACACTAACCTCGGTACACCTCAGGGCTGTGTCTTCAGTCCACTCCTGTACTCACTATTTACACGACTGTACCACCAAGCACAGCTCTAACGTCATCCTCAAGTATGCTGATGACACCACCATCCTGGGCCTCATCACCAACAACAATGAGAGTGCCTACAGAGACTAGGTGAAATCACTGACCAGCTGGTGTCAGGAAAATAACCTATCTCTAAATGTCATCAAAACAAAGGAGATGATAGTGGACTTCATGAAACAACGTGGAGGCCAGCACTCCACCATCAACATAAATAACGCTGAGGTGGAGCAAGTCAGCAGCTTCAAGTTCCTCTGTGCTCACATTACCAAGGATTTGTCCTGGACTTTAAAAACAGACACTGTAGTCAAGAACGCCTGACAAAGACTCTACATCCTAAGAAGACTAAAGAAGTTTGGTATACACACCAGCATCCACCAACTTTTATAAGTGCACCATTGAGAGCCTGCTGACAGGCTGCATCACAGGGTGGTATGAGAAGTGCACCAGTCAGAGCTGGAAAGCCCTACAGAGGATGGTGCAAACAGCAGAGGACATCACTCGTAGCAGTCTCCACACCATCCAGAACATCTACCACAGCCGATGTCTGCGCAAAGCGCATCATCATTAAGGACCACACCCACCCAGCACAAGGACTCTTCCGTCTCCGCAGGCAGACGATGCAGGAGTCTGCCATCACATACAAAAAGACTAAAGGACAGCTATTATCCACAAGCTGTCAGATTACTGAACTCAATAAATAACACTGAACAACTAGCAATAGCTAGTAATTAAACCTGTGTCACTACCTGTGCAATAACCTGTCACACAACCCATGTGGTATGTTATATGTACAGTATGTATACTGCACATTTTAGCTTATATTACCACCTTGAAATTCTTATTCATTCAAATTCATCCTGCTGCACCACTATATTCTACCATGTTGTTGCTCAATAACTCTCTTTAGGACATTGTAAATATTTTAATTACTTTTTCACTTTTTGGTACTTTATTTGTGTACCCTTATTGCATGCTTTTTGTATTTTCTTGTTGGTTTGTTATTTGATTTTTTAGCTAGTCAAACTGGTTCTTCTCATCCTAAGCATTTCATTGTACTGTTAACCCTGTGTTAACCTTGCATATGACAAACGCAACTTGAATTTTTGATCCGATCCAAACATTTTCGGTCCTTAAAGTATTCATAGTGACTTTGGCGCGCTCAGTGGATGCAGAGAGCCGATCAGAACCGGACCAAAGCGAGGTAGGTCTGCTGAACCGGAACTGGGTTGGACCAGAACCGAGCTGTGTTCTGCAGAACTGGTGAGTAAAGGCATTACAACTCACTCCACTTAAATTTGTTATCCTGATTAATAAACTCTCGCTAAATAAAACTTTTGCTTTAGTTTTGTTGATTTTAATTAATTAGCTGACAAAACTGTTTTGGCATTTTGTTTCAACTCAGAAATCTGTCATTTCTACTTCACAGTTTTTCACTTGGGGGGAGGCTAACCCCCGCGATAAACGAGGGACTACTGTACTATAAAATGTCAGAGTATGTGTTGTGAATGACTCAATTACTACTACCTTAAAGCTTAGGTCAATATTTGCAAATTGTCTGAATTATAGCCAGTTTTGTGTCCTGTAACATCAGTCTGTGGCAGCCATCTTGAATCGGAATGACTTCAAAAGGTTACCGGTAATCACGTTTAGATGCGTCTAATGATTTCTTTCTGCAAGTTTATTAAAAATGTATTCAGTGGTTCAGAAGATATAACAGACACATGAACACACACACACAGACAAAAGCATTATTGTCTGCCTGCACATTTTGGCAGAGAGTGATACAAACCGGGCCACAGAGTTGATGAAATCATTGGAATATTGCAAACAGCCCCAAAAATTTTGTTGGACATTATTTTGTAAAATACATTAGGTTCAAATAATACAACTTTTCTATTTCTGAAATTAAAGTAATCATTCTTTCTAATCATTCCATTAAAAGAGTCAAAATCCTCCTACTTTATGTTAAAAAAAACTTTTTTTAATCAAGTAAACTGATAGAAATTGATGCGTACCATAGAGAAAAAAAAGCACCTAAACAGTTGTCACTGTTGCAATTAATAAATATTTGTACTTATAAGACTGGAGTGAAGGCATTATCAAATGTTAATTCATAGAGTTCAGTGCGATGCATCAGTGCAGTGACATGACTGATCACCACATTACATGTCAATATATTTTAAAAAAAAGTGGCTGTAATAACCACAGGTCAAAACAACAACCTGTACGACTGTTTTTTTTTTTTTAAGAATAACTTTAGCCCTGAGGTTCACTGACTCTGTGCATCAAATATACGCCCGGCTGTTTTCACGCTATGATACAGCTACACACATAAAAACACATTCAGGGAACATTTCAGTCAGGATGAGGCTGTAAGGTTTTTAGTTTGAACATCAAAAATATACCTACTGAGTTCAAAAAAGTTCTGTTGTAAACACTTTTTTCCCTATAGGTACTTTTTACAAAAGCACTATTTAAAAAAATAATAAAGTCACATTTGTTTTTGTCTAACAGCTACAATCACAGCTTTTTCCGTGCACAATAAAAACAAGGCACTTTCAGAATCCGCTGTTGAGATGAAAAATCTGAGGTTATCTGAAATTTAGAGGAAGAAAATCTGAACGTTTCACTCGTGATTGTCTAAAAAGTTCTACTGATTTCAACAAAGTCCATTACAGATGCCAAGTGACACAATCACATGAAAGGCTTTTTAGAGCAACGGAAAAATGAGCCAACATCCTGGTGTGGACCGTCTCCTGCCTCCCTGGGGTCAGAGGTCATATTCTGCTGCACACTGCTGCAGGTACCACTCGTACAGTTTAGCCTGTGGAACCAAACGAGCTGGGTGAGACTTTCTTTATGCGTGAGAAGCTACAAAACTGTTTCAGTGTTGTGGTTACAGTAAAGTTACACAATTAAATTAACAAAACTCACCTTCTTAGGTTTGACGATATCGTGGATATAATCACTGTATTCTGCCATCTTCCTCTTCTCCTTTTTTGTCAGAGTTTTATTTCCTCGGCTGCAAGCAAATAAATAAATAAATAAAAAACGGTGAGTTTCATGTATTTTCCAAATAACGCACATTTTACATTAAAATGTTAAAATTCCAACAATTCTTTGGAACAAAATAAATGTATATGAAGTACATTTCCCTCTGGGACTTTATTAAAGCTCTTCACAGTAAAAAAAAAAAAAAAAACCCTAATCTTTTATTGCTTCTATATGGATCCAATCCGTTCTTTATTGGCTGAAACTTGTAGCTTGTCTTGATAAGACCGGGTCCATCTCTGACCTTGGATGCACCAAAAGAAACTAAGACTGTAAAAGTCAAACTTTTTATGATTGATATAAGATTTATTAGTTATTAGTTGTTAAACGTTTCAGCTATTTTTGTGTTTTAGTTCAGTTAAAAAGAAGTTTTGGTTTTTAATCTAACAAAGTTAATTAAGTCAGGTTCTCTGGATGGATTTAAAAAATATAAACATTTCGTCTTTTATGCAAAGGGATTCGTCAGTCTGTGCATTCGTCTTTGCCTTCGTCAGACGGACAAAGTCTTTTGGATAAAAGATTAAACTTTTTTTTTTTTAATTTAATGCGTCCAGAGGACCTGACTTAACTTCCATCCATCCATTATCTTCTGCTTGTTCTGGTCATGGGGGCAGCAGCTTGAGCAGGGAGGCCCAGACATCTCTTTCCACAGCCTCCTCTTCCAGCTTTTCTGGGAGGATTCCAAGGCGTTCCCAGGCCAACCGAGTGGCATAGTCTCTTCAGCATGTCCTGGGTCTTCCCCGGGGTCTCCTCCCAGTCGGACATGTCCGAAGCACCTCCCTAGAGAGGCGCCCAGGGAGCATCCTTACCAGATGCCCAAACCACCTCAACTGGCTCTTCTCGATGTGGAGGAGCAGCAGAGTCTCTCTCGGATGATTGAACTTCCACCCTCTCTCTAAGGGAGAGTCCAGCTACCCTGCGAAGGAAAGTCGTTTCAACTGCCTGTATCTATGATCTCATTCTTTCAGTCACTACCCAGAGCTCATGACCATAGGTGAGGGTAGGAATGTAGACCGAATGGTAAACAGAGAGCGTTGCCTTACAGCTCAGCTCCCTCTTCACCACAACGGACCGGTACAGAGTCCGCAATACTGCAGATGCTGCACCAATTCCTCTGTCAATCTCACGCTCCATTCTCCCCTCACTCATGAACAAATCTGAGATACTTGAACTCCTCCACTTGAGGCAGAACCTCACCCTTAACCTGAAGAGAGTAATCCACCCTTTTCTGACTGAGGACCATGGCCTCAAATTTGGAAGTGTTGATTCTCATCCCAGTTGCTTCACACTCGGCTGTGAACCGCTCCAGTGAGAGCTGGAGATCATGGCACGAAGACGCCAACAGGACCACATCATCTGCAAAGAGCAGAAATTGAATCCTGAGGCCACCGAACTGGACTCCCTCCATCCCTTGGCTACATAGAGATATTCCGTCCATAAAAGTTATGAAAAAAATCGGTGACAAGGGGCAGCCGTGGCAGAGTCCAACTCCCACCGTGAAGGGGTCTGACTTACTACCGGCACACCGGCAATGGGAACCAAACTCTCGCACTGCTTGTATAAGGTCCGAACAGCCTGTAACAATGAGCCCCCAATCCCATACTCACTGACATACCCTGACTGAACCATACATACAGAGTTAACCTTGTTAGATTTTTCTACCTGGATTATTGAACATGCATCAGGATTTTTTTTTTTACTTTGAAGTTGACAATTTGATTGCAGAATATTTACTGATGTTTTGCCCATAGTTCCATAATAACCAAAAGGACATTTATGATCTGAACTTGTATGCAGCTGTAGGGGAACACCAGCTCAGAAAACAGAATGCCTCATCTCAGAAGACAGTTCACCTCACTTTAAACAAACATAATTTCTGTGTTTTGTGTTTAAAGTGTAACTCACCTCAAAATTAACCTTTTTTAGCTGATAAACTCCCTGGAATGTGTCTAAAATGTTGTCAAAGTCAACTTTATTGTCAAAACTGCAATATGTACAGGACATACACAACATTGAAATTGCATTTCTCTCTGTCCCTCGGTGCAACAGTAAACATTTAAACACTAAAACACTAAAACATTTAATAAACATAAGCATAAAATGAAATAATAAAAGTGTAACCCCCAATTTACACTACATGCGTTCCGGCTCCGGTCTGCTCCGCAGGTCGCAGCTGAGCGTTTCAAGTCCAGTTACACTACCTCCGCTCCGGTCCGCCTGGATGCGCCGCTCCGAGACGCATGTGCGGGAATTGCGAGATCGCGCGATAAATCAAGTGATAAATAAGGAAGTCAGAACAAAACAATTCATTCGGTGGAAGAAGGAGAACAACAGTAGAGACTGCCTCGCTGTTTGATTGTTTTTTGCATTGAGATATTTTCAGGACATTTGCTCTGTAATGGGCGACAGGACATGGTTTGAGCGACAGGACGTGATTTATTACATTTCAGAATAAAATACTTTTTAATTTTTATTTCTTGTATTGCGTTTGTAGGCGTAGTCATAAATGATAGTTTGACAGCATTTTTGTACAAATAAATCCGTATAGAGCTAGGATTAGTCCGCCCGTGGTGATTTTATTTTGTAAATACGGATGTTGTGCTCGTTCCTTTTCCTGTTGGTGCGACGTAATCTTTAAAAGTTGACTCCGGCACAGCTCCGGCGTCCGGCAGAAATAGGATCGGATCCTATTTTGACGGACTGCCGTCCGCTCGCCACCGCGCGGAGCCAGTGTAAACGCTCTCATCGATTATAATGGGTGCATATTTGCTGCGGAGGTCGGACCGGAGCGGAGCGGAGCCGGAACGCATGTAGTGTAAATTGGGGGTAATACTGCCCTGAGTTTTTGCATGGTAGTTTTTGCATAGTAGTAGTATGAAAGTATGAAAAGTTACACCAACACTAAAACACTAAACATTTAATAAACATAAGCATAAAATGAAATAACAAAAGTGTAATACTGTCCTGAGTTTTTTGCATAGTAGTATAAAAGTGTAAAAAGTATATCTATAAAATAAAATGAAAGTTCTGGCATTGACATTTGTAATAGAGTGACAAAGCAGCATATGAAGTTTATGTACACAGTATATGTATGAGGTAGTTGATATTGGTATAGAGGTAAAGTGGCATATGCAATAAGGCTAGTAAAAATATATATATATATATATATCAGCAGTAGTGTAGATATAAAAAGTAGTGTAAATGTAAACAGTAGTAATAAATGTAAACAGTAGTATTGAATGAAAACAGTAGTAATAAATGTAAACAGTGAATGTAAACAGTAGTATGACTATAGGCAGTAATGTAATGCAAACATTAGTGCGAATATAAGAAGTAGTGCAAACTGAATGAGCACATGACCGTGAGTTGAGTGAATAACCCGTTTTGATGACACAGAGTCCAGTGTTAAAATCTTTGTGTTGTGTGGTGGTGTGTGAAAGTTTTTTGTGATTAAGGCAGTACAAGTGGGAGGGAGGGCAGAGCAGGCAGAGAGTTTAGCATCCTGACTGCCTGATGAACAGAGCTGTCATTTAGTCTGCTGGTTCGAGCCTGGAGACTCCTCAGTCTCCTCCCTGAAGGCAACAGGCTGAAGCAGCTGTGTAGTGGGTGTGTGGGATCACCTGCCATGCAGAGAGCTTTCCGAGTGAGGCGGTTGCTGTGTAAGTCCTGTAGTGAGGGGAAGGAGGTGCCGACAATCTTCTCAGCTGCTCTCACGATGCGCTGGAGGCTCTTGCGGCAGGATGCAGTACATGCACCAAACCACACAGTGATGCAGCTGGTCAGGACACTTTCTATGGCACCTCTGTAGAAGGTGCACATGATGGGGGTTGAAGCTCCAGCCCTTTTCAGCTTGCGGAGAAAGTAGAGACGCTGGTGAGCCTTCTTGGCCAGTGATGCAGTGTTCCTGCTCCAGGACAGGTCCTCTGAGACGTGCACTCCCAGGAACTTGGTGCTGTCCACTCTCTCCACTGTGGTGCTGTTGATGGTCAGAGGGGCATGTTGGGCATCCCTCTTCCTGAAGTCCACAACAATCTCCTTTGTCTTCTCCACGTTGAGAGTGAGATTGTTGTGTCCGCACCACAAGGCCAGGCGGCTCACCTCGTTCCTGTAGTCCGTCTCATCGTTGTTGCTGATGAGACCCACCACTGTTGTGTCGTCCGCAAACTTGATGAAGTGGTTGGAGCTGTATGATGGTGTGCAGTCGTGTGTTAGCAAGGTGAATAGAAGGGGGCTCAGCACACATCCTTGTGGGGCTCCTGTATTCAATGTGATGGTGCTGGATGTGTTATTCCCGACCCGTACTGCCTGTGGTCTCCCGGTCAGAAGTCTAGGCCAGTTACACATTGAGGTGTTCAGCCCCAGACTGTCCAGTTTAAGGATGAGCTGTTGGGGGATGATGGTGTTGAATGCCGAGCTGAAGTCGATGAACAGCATTCTGACATAGGAGTCTTTCGTGTCCAGATGTGTGAGAGCTGTGTGGAGGGCAGAGGAGATGGCATCGTCGGTTGAGCGATTAGGCCGATATGCAAATTGGAAGGGATCCAGGGAGGCAGGGAGGACAGATGTGATGCTTTTCATGACTAGCCGTTCGAAGCACTTCATCAGGATGGGGGTGAGTGCTACTGGACGATAGTCATTGAGGCAGGAGGGCGTTGCCTTCTTTGGGACAGGGGTGATGGTGGTGGCTTTGAAACAGGTGGGGACGATGGCCCGACTCGACCTTGTATAGCACTATGTCTGTGTTAATCTTCATATATATGTGGGTATTAGTTTAAATCGGCAATATTTGGTCTAAAAACGTGTTTGCGGTAATCCTATGGGTTGAACAGAGGAATTGCACCTTAATTTTCTTATTGGTCTAGGATTCTCAGTGTGACGTGTTTTCTCACTCTGTCGTCACGAAAGTGGTTCAAGCAGAGCCAATCCCCTGCAGAGATGAGACGGTCCTCGCTGCAGTTCATACCTTATATGGAAGTGGTACATTGCACTCCGGAAAAGTACTGCAACAACGCATATTATAGTTTTTGGAATGGCACTAGTTATTTGTATATTTTAACTTATTTATTTTAAGAATACTTTTCACTTCATCGAAACTATTTGGTTGTATTTGTTTTCTTATTGTGCGATGGACATGTGATGCATGAATGCCAAGTTGGGACAGTGGTGGAGGTGCAGGTTTGGGATCCGAGAAACCCAGGTTCAATCCCCAGTCACGAAATACCATGTGGTGTTATTTTCATTATTTTTTTAAGCCTTTTGTTTTGGATAGGTCGGGTGAGAATAGATATATATACATAATTATTCTTTGTTGTTGCTTGTTTTAAGTTGTTTGTTAGAGTTTTAGTTTGTTTTAGTTTGTTGCTAGAGGGGGCGTGAACGCAGCATAACCCACCAACTCCTCCCCTCCTTGTCTCTCGACACACCCATTTTGAGGCAGTTTTTGAATCTGGTATGGGGTGGAGCTATCTTTTGACGGTGAGGTGAGTTACTCTTTAAACACCTATCCCCTTGTGAATGAACAGACATTGTTTTTCAAATATTGTCTTGGCTCACAAACGTCTTAGTTTGACACTAATGTTATAAGTCAAAAGTCAAAGTCAAAGTCAACTTTATTGTCAGATCTGCAATATGTACTGTACAGGACATACACAGGACCAAAATTGCGTTTCTCTCAGTCCCTCGGTGCAACAGTAAACATCTAAACATTGAAACACTGAAACATATAATAATAGACATAAGCATAAAATAGTAAAACTAACACTGTCCTGAGTTTTTTGCATAGTGGTATAAGAGTATGAAAATTTACACCAACTCTAAAACTAAAACATTAAACATTTAATGAACATAATACTGTCCTGAGTTTTTGCATACTAGTATAAAAAAAGAGTATAAAAAGTATAACTAAAATAAACTAAAGGTTTCTAGCATTGACATTTGCAAAGTGGCAAAGCAGCGTATGAGTTAATGTACACAGTATATGTATGAGGTAGTAGTTGATGTTGTTATAGAGGCAAAAAGTGGCATATGCAGTAAGGCACATTGGGCATCCCTAAATAAGACCGTTCAGAGCACACTGTATATGTATCAGCAGTGGTGTAGATATTAGAGTAGTGTAAATGTAAACAGTAGTAATTACATGTAAGCAGTAGTAATAAAAGTAAACAGTATTAATAAATGTAAACAGAGAATGTAAACAGTATTATGATTATAGGCAGTGATGTAATACAAACATTAGTGCAAGTATGAGAAGTAGTGCAAACTGTATGAGCACATGACCGAGAGTTTAGTGAATAACCCGTTTGATGACACAGAGTCCAGTGTTAAAATCTTTGTGTTGTGTGGTAATGTGTGAGAAAGTTTTAGTGTTAAGGCAGTTCAAATGGGAGGGGGGGCAGAGCAGGCAGAGTGTTTAGCATCCTGACTGCCTGATGAACAGAGCTGTCTCTCAGTCTGCTGGTTCGAGCCTGGAGACTCCTCAGTCTCCTCCCTGATGGCAGCAGTCTGAAGCAGCTGTGTAGTGGGTGTGTGGGATCACCTGCCATGCAGTGGGCTTTCCGAGTGAGGCGTTTGCTGTGTAAGTCCTGCAGTGAGGGCAAGGAGGTGCCCACGATCTTCTCAGCTGCTCTCACAATGCGCTGGAGGCTCTTGCGGCAGGATGCAGTACATGCACCAAACCACACAGTGATGCAGCTGGTCAGGACACTTTCTATGGCACCTCTGTAGAAGGTGCTCATGATGGGGGTTGAAGCTCCAGCCCTTTTCAGCTTGCGGAGAAAGTAGAGACGCTGGTGAGCCTTCTTTGCCAGTGCTGCAGTGTTCCTGCTCCAGGACAGGTCCTTTGAGACGTGCACTCCCAGGAACTTGGTGCTGTCTACTCTCTCCACTGCGGTGCTGTTGATGGTCAGAGGGGCATGTTGGGCATCCTTCTTCCTGAAGTCCACAACAATCTCCTTTGTCTTCTCCACGTTGAGAGTGAGATTGTTGTGTCCGCACCACAAGGCCAGGCGGCTCACCTCGTTCCTGTAGTCCGTCTCATCGTTGTTGCTGATGAGACCCACCACTGTTGTGTCGTCCGCAAACTTGATGAAGTGGTTGGAGCTGTACGATGGTGTGCAGTCGTGTGTTAGCAGGGTGAATAGAAGGGGGCTCAGCACACATCCTTGTGGGGCCCCTGTGTTCAATGTGATGGTGCTAGATGTGTTACTCCCGACCCGCACTGTCTGTGGTCTCCCGGTCAGGAAGTCTAGCAGCCAGTTACACATTGAGGTGTTCAGCCCCAGACTGTCCAGTTTAAGGATGAGCTGTTGGGGGATGATGGTGTTAAATGCCGAGCTGAAGTCGATGAACAACATTCTAACATAGGAGTCCTTCGTGTCCAGATGTGTGAGAGCTGTGTGAAGGGCAGAGGAGATGGCATCGTCGGTTGAGCGATTAGGTCGGTATGCAAATTGGAAGGGATCCAGGGAGTCAGGGAGGACAGATGTGATGCTTTTCATGACTAGCCGTTCAAAGCACTTCATCAGGATGGGGGTGAGTGCTACTGGGCGATAGTCATTGAGGCATGCGGGCGTTGCCTTCTTTGGGACAGGGATGATGGTGGTGGCTTTGAAACAGGTGGGGACGATGGCCTGGCTCAGTGAGATGTTAAAGATGTCCGTGAAGACCGCTGCGAGTTCCCCTGCACAGTCCTTCAGCACACGACCAGGTATGTTGTCAGGACCAGAGGCCTTCCGGGCGTTAATCTTGATGAATGATCGCCTTACGCTGTCTGAGGACAGCGTCAGCACCTGGCCATCAGGAGAGGGGGGGAGTTTATGTGCTGGTGTGCTGTTACTTGCCTCGAACCGAGCAAAGAACTCATTCAGTTCATTCAGCGCAGAGGCTGAGCTGTCACAGGTCTGGGGGGGTGGTTTGTAGTTTGTGATGGTCTGTATTCCCTGCCACAGACTGCGTGTATCCCTGCTGTCCTTGAAACGGTGAGCTATTTTCCCAGAATACTGCCTCTTTGCCTTTCTGATGCCCCGGTCCAGGTTGTTTCTGGCTGCCCTCAGGCCCACCTGATCTCCCGCTTTGAAGGCAGCATTCCTGGCTTTCATGAGTCTGTGAACCTCAGCTGTCAGCCATGGCTTCTGGTTAGCCCGAACAGTGATGGTTTTAAGGTTGGTTACATCATCAATGCACTTGGTGATGTATGAACATACAGTGTCTGAGTACTCCTGGAGACATGTGGTGTTGTTTGTGGTAGCAGCTTCTTTGAACATACTCCAATCTGTGGTGTCAAAACAGTCCTGGAGTGCCTCTGAAGACCCCTCTGGCCACACTCGTATCTGCTTGCGGACTGGTTTTGTGACTTTCACCAGTGGCCTGTATGCTGGCTTTAGCATAACACAGATATGGTCAGAAGCACCAATGTGGGGGAGGGGGATGGCTCTGTAGGAATTTTTCATGGTGGTGTAAACCTGGTCCAGGGTGTGGTTTCCTCTTGTTGCAAAGTTTATGTTTCTGTATGTTTTTGGAAGAACACTCTTTAAATCTGCTTGGTTGAAATCACCAGCCGTGATGAGAAAAGCATCAGGGTGGGCTGTTTGTTGCTCACTGATGTGCAGATATAGTTCATTCAGTGCCTCACCTCTATCTTTGCTGTTGGAGCTTGGAGGGATATATACAGCAACAATCAAAACAGCTGTAAACTCCCTCGGTAAAAAGAACGGTCTGCATTTAATAGTCATGAACTCCACTAAATGTGAGCAGTGTTTGTAGACCACAGCAGCATCACGACACCATGCGTTGTTGATGTAAACACAGAGCCCGCCTCCGCGAGTCTTACCTCCCTTGATGAAAGCTCGGTCCGCTCTGTAGCATGTTAGCTGCTCCAACTGGATAGCGTGGTCCAGAACGTTGTTGTTAAGCCACGTTTCCGTGAATACAAACACACAACAGTCTCTCACAGTCTTTTGTGTCGTTCGTAGCAGGCGTATATAATCCAATTTGTTGTCCAAGGAGCGCACGTTAGCCAGAACCATGGATGGAATAGCCGGCCTGTGTGGGCTAGCTGCTAGCCTAGCTCTGATACCTCCGCGTTTACCCCGCTTCTGTTTCCTGTCACGCCGCTTGTGGCGTTTCCATGGCGGGCGCGGTGAAGCGTCACGCCGCTTGTGGTACTTCCACGGCGGGCGCGATGAAGGGAAGCTCGGGGCTGGCTTCCAGAGCAGCTCGCAGTCACGAAGCTCACGTAACTCCTCCTCGAGCTCATGTAGCTTCTCCTGGAGTTCGCTGTTTATTCCCAAATGAGCGGTTTTTCCGACATCAAGCAGGAATTCACGGCTATACTTGCGTTCTTGAACACGTAGACAAGACAAAGACGTGCCGGCAAATTGCGGCATGCAGGACAAAACAGACGAAAGCACCGTGTTGCTGGGAGAGAGAGAAGCCGCAACGTTTGCACGCGCCGCCATCTTGGATATTTCAGTTTGCTTAAAGAAACTGTCACTGTCTAAAAAAGCTAAGTCTGGTCCTCTGGACATTCAAAAAACAAAACAAAGCAAAAAAACTGTAGAAACGTTTCGTCTTTCGTCCGAAAGACTTCCTCAGTCTGAGATGCTGTATTCAGCTCAGTCTTATAAATAGCACCCTCTCACAGTGGATCAACCAGTTTGCTGATGACAGCCGAAACCAGCTGCTCACATGATCAAGGAGGACCATCAGCCTAACGATGGATCGTTAGCACCCTGATGGTTGTTTGCTATTCACAGAGGGCTGAGTGATACTAGCAATAACAGCATTGTAAGAGGGGGACAGTTACAGTAAAGCTGAGAGAGGCAGCCTAGAGAGACAGTCAGCAGCATGATTTTGTGCACTGGGGCGATACTCCACATCATATATAAAACACAGGTTTACTCCACGGTTTCGCAGGAACTGCAAGAACGGACTATCCACATTTTCAGCCATCCTCATACATCCAAAATCAAAATGGAAGGCAAACTTGTTCTTACTCTTTTTACCAGAGTCTTGCTGTCCATGCAGGATAAAAGCCTACTACTGCTACCATCTGGATGACTATGTTTCTACATCCATCACGTTTGTACAATATAATTATCACGTTTGTACAATATAATAATCACATTTGTACAATATATTATCACATGTACAATATATTATCACGTTTGTACAATATACTTATCACGTTGTACAATATATTATCGCATTTGTACAATATACTATCATGTTTGTACAATATAATATCATGTTTATACAATATACTTATCACGTTTGTACAATATAATATCACGTTTGTACAATATAATATCACGTTTGTACAATATATATCACGTTTGTACAATATATTATCACGTTTGTACAATATATATCACGTTTGTACAATATATTATCACGTTTGTACAATATATTATCACGTTTGTACAATATATTATCACGTTTGTACAATATACTTATCACGTTTGTACAATATACTTATCACGTTTGTACAATATATTATCACGTTTGTACAATATACTTATCACGTTTGTACAATATACTTATCACGTTTGTACAATATACTTATCACGTTTGTACAATATATTATCACGTTTGTACAATATAATTATCACGTTTGTACAATATACTTATCACGTTTGTACAATATACTGTACTTATCACGTTCATACAATATCATTTCCAAAATTTTTATTTTATGGTTGACAGCAATACTCTTCCGAAGTACAGAAGAGTATTGCGGTCAACCATAAAATAAAAATTTTGGAAATTATATTGTACGAACGTGACAATTAAATTTTTATTTTATGGTTGACAGCAATACTCTTCCGTAGATCCACTTCATTAAGTAGTGTGAATAACTCCTTTACTAGTAATAGCAATAACAATAATAATCACATCACCTATAAACTGCAACATGTACAGCTAACTTTATCAGCAGAAAATTATAACTCTCATCCTGTTACTTTACCTTTAAGCTGCACTTGAATAAACAGTTTTTTTACCTATTTTTTTATCAAACTTTCCCAGTAAACATTTTCAAAATCCATGAAACAATATCAACCAAAGAACTTTACAATATCAACCAAAGAACTTTGAATATAAACAGTTTCAGTGCATTTCAGTCACTTTTGCATTCTTACAGCAAGTTTTTTTTCTCATCGCTTGTAATGTTTTTTTTTTGTTCTCTCTTCCCCCACCCAAAGGCCATTAAATGATGATTACTGTTCATAATCATTAAGCCAAGCAGGTTTCGTGCATAAGTTTTATGCACGTTTTGATGATCCAAACAGACCAGCTAGCACCAGACTCACCTCATCACCAGATGAAGAGCATCTCAGGGTGACCGCAGCAGAAGTGAGAGGCAGTCTCAGAAGGATCAATCCTCATAAAGCAACCGGACCAGACAACATCCCAGGGAAAGTTCTGAAGGAATGTGCGGACCAGCTCTGTGAGGTGCTGGCTGACATCTTCACCACCTCACTTGCACTGGAGTCAGTTCCCACCTGCCTGAAGACCGCGACCATCATCCCAGTCCCAAAGAGCTCCACAGTGACTGGTCTGAATGACTATAGACCGGTGGCCCTCACCCCGATAGTCGCTAAATGTTTTGAGAAACTGGTCATGTCCCACATCAAGGCAACCGTCAACATCAACGAGGACCCTCATCAATACGCATACCGTGAGAACCGATCAACAGAGGACGCCATTTCTTCCGTGGTCCACACTGCTCTCACCCACCTGGATCAGAAGGACTCATACGTGCGTCTGCTCTTTGTGGACTTCACATCTGCCTTCAACACCATGATCCCCCAAACTCTGATAGACAAACTATCTACACTTGGACTAAGCCCCTCTATTTGTAACTGGGTACTAGACTTCTTAACAGACAGACCACAGTCCGTGAAGATCCACAACTTCTCCTCCTCCACCATAACCCTCAGCACTGGCTCTCCTCAAGGATGTGTGCTGAGCCCCCTTCTGTTCACTCTGCTCACATATGATTGTACAGCCACACTTCCAGGCTGTCATATTGTTAAGTTTGCAGATGATACAGCGGTGGTGGGATGCATCACAAACAATGATGAGTCCAGCTACAGACAGGAGGTGGAACATCTGGAGAGCTGGTGCAAAGAGAATAATCTTCACATGAATGTGAAGAAGACAAAGGAGATGATTGTGGACTTCAGAAGGAACAAACACACCCATGCCCCACTGAAAATAGGTGGGTCTGCAGTGGAAGTGGTCTCCAGCTACAAATACTTGGGTGTACACATGAATGATAACCTCAGCTGGAGCAACAACACCACCAGCCTGATCAAGAAAGGTCATCAGAGACTCTACTTCCTCAGACGGCTGAGACGTGCTGGTCTGAGCAGCCCAGTTCTCACCTCGTTCTACAGGTGTGCAGTGGAGAGCGTCCTGTGCTCCAGCATCAACGTGTGGCATGGAGGCTGCACAGTTGAAGAGAGGAAAGCTCTACAGAGAGTGGTGAAGGCTGCACAGAAGTCTGTTGGAGTCAGTCTCCCCACCATCACAGACATTTACACCTCCAGATGCAGGAAAAGAGCCACCTGCATCATGAAAGACCTCACTCACCCAGCACACTCACTCTTTGCCCCACTCCCCTCAGGACGGAGGTTGAGGAGCATCAAGTGTAGAACCACTAGACTGAGGAACAGCTTCTACC